>VZTH01017927.1:110041-247003 GCA_013397815.1 Aleadryas rufinucha
GGGGGGGGGGGGGAGTGTAAAAGAGAATATGGAGAATATGAAGGCATTTCATTTTCTTGTAAAGAATACAAAGGGAGATACAGAATGTCAAAAGGGACACACTGAATTTCCAGTGCCCACTGGTAGTGTGGGCACTTGTCTTTATCGCTGCATCATCCACTGCAGACAATGAAACCCAGACTCGTTTATAAATTGCTACTACACATCAAAAAATCATACAGTGTGCCTTGCCCGCTGCTAATTATTGCACTTGATATTGGTCACTGCTGGGTTTTCTTTTTCCAAGGGATGTTTTCTTTTTGCCATGTATCCCAGGACAGAGCTTACATTCAGTGCCTTCTTTTTCAACATTTCTAATTCCAAAAGACCCACTAGAAACATATGTGAGAATCATCAGAAAGATCACCAAGGTCTGCTCAGACAGAAGAATGAATCACATAAGGTCTGTTCCAAGTTTTCAACTCTTCTGTCAAGCGTCAACATCCCTCCTTTACTTCTCTTGTTAAGAGAGACAGGCAGACCCAGCATGCTTGGCTCTGTTCTGCTCCTCTGGCTCATCTTTCCTGATATTTTCCTGAACTATGAACTGAATTGCAAATAATAGGATTGCCTATATGAAAGGCTGCCTCTTTACATGAGTAGAAGCCGTGCATTTGGGCTCTTTGAAAATGGTTCTGTGGCATTTCATATACTTTATTCTCTGGTCAGTAGTTCAGGATGTTCCATTTCTAAATCTGATTTCCAGCTAAAATATAAATGCACCGCATTGACTGATCATCCTTGGAAGTTTATATGCTTTTAGAGTTAAAGATGTGAATGATTAATGCTTCTGCTGTGCTTGGCTATGAATCATTATATGATGCCCTGATTTTTCTTTCTAAATCTCTGCAGCTGTAGCAAATAAGGTGTTTAAGGGAGAGAGGGGAGGAAAAAGGGTAGAATGTGACCTTCCTGTTAGTTGCACTTCACATAAAATAATATTCTTGCAAGGACATGGTTCTGTTTGAGTTTCTACCTACCCTGTGAACTGTGACAAAGTACAGACTATCACCTGCAGGCTTTTGGAAGTAAATTCAAACATAAAAGTCGTGAAAGTTGAAGCAACAGATGAAACTGTCAGTGTTTAAGCTTTAAAACAATCTTAATTAACTCCAGCATCACTTCTTCTTAAGGTCAGTTAGACATTTTCATGATATTCAAATGAAGTATTCCTCTGGGAAATATATTTTTTCCCATCTAGTGACCAGTATTCTTTAAAGAACCTCTAAACCTTTCTTGTCTGCCTTAAATGTGGTGCAGAGGGGGTCCTGCTGTGGGACCCTGCTCCTTGCAGTCCTCTCACCCAATCTTCTTTGGCTGTTGCTGGGGGATGAGCTTCCTGATGGAGTGATTTAAAAAAAATGCATGAAGTTAACAGCAAGTCCCACACCATGTTCAGAGTTTTGTCTAGACCTTGGGAGCCGATGTTGTCAATCCTGCGTGCAAGCAACTCTTTCAAATTACTGATTTGAAAACAACAGGGCACGACTCATCCAAGTACAGGCACCTACACTTTACACGAAATGCGTCTTCCCAAACAGCCACCCACATGTCACTTGATTCATCTGTGACACTTCATCATCCCCACACCGGAAAACAGCACCTTTCTGTGCTCTCTGAGGCTTAGCTCAGCATTCTGATGGGGGGACACAGTCTAGGAGAGGGGCAAGGTCCCAGGGGGAGATGCTTCACCTCTGCTGCCAATTTCAATTAGATCAAACAGGAGACCAGAAATTGATTTGAGAAGGGATTAGGGATTCAAAGCTCTCAGGGGGCAGATGCCATGCATTTGACTGGCAGGCATTACCCTGAACACGGCGTGTCATCCAAGAAGGCACAGAGCTAGTGGCTCTCATGATACTCTTAAATTCCACTTGCCATATTTCTTCAGTGGGGCAAGGAAGATTTACCATTTGTTGACTTCAGCTCCTAGGGAAAAAATGCTTGTTTTGCCATAAATAGTCAGGCAGAGCAGGAGAGAACATTTTAATTTAAAAACCCAAACAAAATTTTAGGCAGTCTTTTCCAAGAAGAACCCTTTCTTTGCTGAGATGTTTAGAATGAAGTTTTCACATCGAAAATATGGAAAATAGTCTGTGAAGTGATGGCTGCCCACTGAAGAGGAGATGGCAGCAATATTCAAGGGCATGAAACCATTCTGTTCTGATTTGATAATGTCCAACTGTATAGCAGTTTCTATGCTCTTATCAATGGCTCCCATAGCAAAAGCACTTGCTTCACCCTATGGCAGATGCCTGTTTCTCCTTGGAGAGACAGAGGACTCAAAAGAAGATAGGAAAATAATTTCAAATTCTTTGGTCTGTCTTTTACCTGTAGTCCTTTCCCTTCCCTTTACAAAGTGATTGCTTTTTGTAGCCAACCTCTTTTAGAGGGAACTATTTTCTCTCAGGCACTCATAATGTTTCCATATGTTCCACTCCAATGTTTCAGATCACCAGGGAATGCAGCCTCACACTACTTGGGGACTAATTGCACAGAATAATTACTGAATCCTCAGCCCTCACAACAATTGTTTTATAAATAATTCCTACTTTAAACGTTGATTACACATATGCTTCCCGAAAGAATTGTGCAGAGGAAATAATTCTCTGAAACTGTCACAGTTCCTGTCATGTGGCACAGGAAGAAAAGGCTGCAGGATGGGAGTGACAGGAGACAGCAGGAGAGGTGGGCAGGGTCCATGTCCCTTCACCTGGAGGACCATGGCCCCACCAAGGGACTGGGTCTGAACATGGGTTGGTTTGGCACAGCCAAACATCCAGTTTTAAAGCAGGAATGGCAGAGCTCTGTTGCTCAGCAAAACCTGTGTTTAAAAGTTACTGGAGATGGAGGGGTGAAGCTGGGTTTCCAATAAAAGGGAAAGGAGTTTATAGGTGTGTGTGTGGCTCCACTAAAATCCTTGCCTCAGGCTTTTTCTGCCTGCTTCAGAAATTCAAATGGATGTGGCAATCTGTGCGCTGTGAGGGGGACTGTGAAGGTAACCGTATAAATGTGACGGAATGAGAATTTAAAATAGTGAATGTGTAGTGGTTGTGTAAATGACAGACTACAGATGGGGGTTTGCTAAGTGTATTAGCATGATTGGTGAAGCAGGATGACAGTATTGTTAAAACCAACACCATAGCATTTGTACAGAGCAATCAATATCCCTCCTGGCTGCAGTTACGTATGTCAGGTGAAGAAAATGTTTTAATAGAAATTCAGTTTATATGTCTGAAGTGGAGGAGGGGTTTTCATATTTCTTATGGTAACAAATGTGCTTTGCTCTTTCAAAGTATGTGTCAGGTGAATTTTTTTCTTTTTTTGTAGAAACTGGAAAGCTGATTGTAATAACCAAAAAAACCACAAGTGGCAGCAAGGCACTGGCAAGTGAATCAAACATCAGCCCCAGCTGATAAGCTGAGGCAGGGGTGTCTCTGGATGACTGCTTGCAGGCTAAAAATGAACATGTGTGTAAGTGTGCAGCCTGAAATAGAAGTGAGTTGTATTGAATAGTAAAACATAATATTTATAAACCTATCCTAGAAATTTATAACATACCCACTTCCTACTACAGAGGGCAGACCTATAATCAAGAATACTTCTGAAAGCTAGGAAGTACTGCTTGCAAATGCACGTTCTAGTAAATGCTTTTTAACTGCTTCCAGGACCTATGTCATCTGCAAAAAAAATGGTTTTCAATACAGAGTTGGATATTTTATAGAGTTTTTTATTGCTTTAGCAAATGGTACCTGTGTGAATTCCGTAGCAAGTCTGCAGGTGCAAAAAGGGCACAGCTTGGTTTCTGGTTTGGGTTTGCATTTTATAGGTGAGGGTTGGAAAATGAATCTTTCTCATAGTGCTCAGGAGGGTACCTCTGGTTACTGTGACACAGGAGCGTGCTGGCAGCTTGCCATTGACATAAATAGCCCCTATCTGGGTGTCATCAGGGAGGTGTTTGATAGCTTGAGTTCAGGTACTTGAGTTCATCACTCAGCTGCTTTTGAAGGCTCTCGTGGTCATTTCATGGTATTTGCACAAATTGTTTTTTGAGTGATACAGCTCCCTGAATCTACTGTGGCACGGCTGATGTATGAAGGTCTTCCCAGTACTATTTCTTCCTGTTAGACATGACATGGGAGAAGTGTTAATGGGTTTCCTTTAGATTTTGATAGTTATCAGCAGTTACCATTTATTTTGCATGAATCAGAAGTGGCTTAGAGTTCAAGTTCAACAGCAATGATGGTCTAACCACAAAAAACAAAAATCTTTTCTCCAACCCAAAACCTAACAGAACTTTTTTTTTAGACTTCTTCTGCGTTTGCTTTGCCTTCACCTAAAAAACACTTTCAAAAGTCATCTAAAAGGCCAGATTAACTACAGAAATTTTAAATGTGCTTCTATTGTCTGTGGCTGTGAAGGAACAGCATGCCCCTGCTTGCAGACTGAGCTTTGTCCCACAGCTAGAGACACCACTGCCCCTCACCAGACCCTGCATCGGGCACAGCCCAGTCTCCAGAGAGCTCTCCAGGAAAAAGGCCAGAGTCAAGGCTCTTGCTTGAAGTTGCATTGATCCAACCCCTGCAAGAACAGAGAGAAATGATGGCAAACTCCTTCCCCAGACAGAACAATGCAATTTTCTACAAGATGTGATCTTTAGAAATCAATCAATTTTGTACTTTTCAGTAAATTCAGGCAGCTCCAAATTAAATTGGAAAAACTGATTGGCATGGAATCAGTTTTACTTTTTCTTTTAAGTAAATTTCTGCCGACATCCCAACAATAATATCAATGTGGATTTCATTAATGTGTTTCATTAAAAGGATTTTCATTAGGAATTCGTTTCAAAATTGCCTAATATGTCAGACTCTGAGGACACCCATAATTACATCTATAGCCTTTCTAGATCTATACCTTTTTCCCTCCTGTCTTTCTCTGCCTGTGTTAATAAGCATTTCTAAACTGCCTGTTAGAATAAGAGTCTGGCATGTTTTAGAAATTACAAAACCAGTTTTGTTTTCTTTACATTTGTTCAGTCCCTTAGTCTTCTCATTCATTACTTTTAAATATATTATCCTTCTGCTTTTTTTAATAAAGAAGCAGCAGAGATGAAAGTCTAATTACAGACAGTATCAAATCTAGATATTGGACTCTGGCCGTGCCATCCCTCATGGTTTTTAAGCACATCTTCAGACAAAATCTTGTGCTCCAAGGAGTGAACATGTCCAGACCCTCACACTGAATGGACTCCCTAATTTCTGAAAAGGCAACATTGAGCAAGGGATCAGGGACCTTTAATGTGGTCGGTGGACAACCTTCCCTATTTAAGAGAAGGATCCCTCTATCTAAGGATCTCTCACTCTAAAAGAAGGATCCCACTGGTGGTGAGTGGCTGCCAGACACATCACAATTCAGTGTGCAAGAAATCATGGCCCCACACTGCCTTGAGTCTCTGCTGGAGCCCTGTTGAACATTGTGTGCTTATCAGCCTGTCTAAGAATTATTTTTACAATATTATCATTTTCCAAGGTTGAAGCTGATAGAAAAGTAATATACAAATAAGAACTAAAGAAAAGTCTACAAGAGACAACTGAGAAATATTACTTTTGCTTAGCTTTGGTTATTTAAAAAGGAGCTCTCTTTCACCTCTCATGTGTTAAGCATTTCTTTGGATAAGATTTAGCAACAATAATGAATTTCAGGGCTACAATAGGCTGAAATTTAATGTTTACCTTCACTTTAATTACACAAAACCATTATAATTAAATGTATTCAAAGAGCATGTACACAATGAAATAAATTCCTTCATACAGTAACATTAAATAAATAGGCGATATTGCTTTCTATTCTCAAGACCAGATACCAATGGACCAATTATCCTTTACTGCTTTCCAAGAGGGCTTCCCATTGTACAGAGAGGTTTAACATTTGGATCAATGCTTGCATGATTCTTAATGAAGTCCTTTAGCTCTTAGAAATTATTGAAAAAACATCTCCCGTGGAAAACAAAGATTAGTTTAGCGAGATGCCATGCTGAGCAACGGATGTTTTTCTTGGCTGGCACACCACAAAACTGCTTCTATTATCTGTACCAAGGAACGATCTCCAGGCTTTAGTCCAGTAAACAAACATTTTCCTGTCATTCAGTGCACTCTGTAGCTTCTTGGTTTTCTCTAAGGGTGAATAAACTGGGCCAAACTCTGGGTGTTGCCGTTGCATCTTCGCCTTGCACTGTACCCATGAAGGAGACTCAAAGGGACTCCTGGGAAAATCTGTACATATGACATAGCCCTAACTGAGAAATCCTACGTCTGTCCTGTAAATCCACGTGTTAAATCAGCCAGGATAAGGATTAGGCTGTGTGAAAGGGCTGTTGGCAAAGTGCAGGATATACATGCCAAAGTGCAAGGTACAGCAGCAAGAGGTACCAGCCTCTTCACCATTTTTACAAATCACTGCCAGGCATACACTTAAAGGAAAAACCAGTTTAAAACGTTTGCGATGCTTTTCATGTGTTTTTTGCCTGTTCCCCCTCTGCTGCTCTTCAGATGAAGGGCAGTGTCTGTGAGGAGCACCAGTGCTTGCCCTGACGGCCCAGAGCCCATGAGTGCCGGGGCGGGAGGCTCCACAAGCAGCACTTGCTCTGACAATCAGACAGTCGTAGATTTCGATCCTGTAGTTGGTCTTACACAAAAAACATCCCAGACAGGACTGCAAACAACCCTGTCAGATCAAGTCACGCATACACCTGGAAGAGCAGGGTTTTTTTTTCCTCGTGTGAGTAGCCTGATAAGAGTGTGAGCTGATCCCGTCCTTGAATCCCAGGTTTTACTCATAAATCACTTCAGCAGTTTTCTCTAACTCTTTGGCATGCCATTCTAGTTCTCTGGATTTCCATCTACCGGGGGGTTTACCACAGTGGCCTGTAACTATTCAAGGGTTCTCTGTAACACTGCTAGTCCTGGCTCCAGCAGAGGTCAGGCCCAAAAATTCTCAGCTGGTGAATTACTGATTTTTAGCTGAAGAGATAAATCATATGACGGAAGCAATCATGGCAAAGAATTGTTCTGGTAAAGTGAATCAATGCATGCTTAAAAATGTCCCATTCTGGGACCTGTGTTTAATGGGATGACCAGAGGGTGCTGCGAGAGCTAAGCAATGAAATCTTTGCTTTCCCTCTGAATACGAGGAAGAGTTCTACATCTAAATGATTGGTTTAATACTCTCTTTTTAAATTAAAACATGCAAGGAGAGATACACTGGAAAAGGGACTTTGGCTAGAGGCTTCCCAGCAGTTATACCCACGCCTATGAACAGCATGGCTCTGTGCTTTCCAGCGGAGGGACTGGAGAAGTGAAATTACATCTGACAGGTTTATTTCTACATTACCTCAATTTTGGCTAAAGGCAAAATGGATTAAAAAGAGAAAATCCTTAGGATGTTAGGATTTGTGGCTGTGTTTCTATGCTGAAGTCCCAGCATTAATCTAGACTTGGCTGCACTGGGTACAGGAAGAGAAAAGGAAATTCTGTACCAATTTCAATCTGTGTTTATAAATAAAGTACTGATGTAATAATAGAATTTTTTTAATTCATGAGGTTCAGGAGTTCACATGTCAAGAGAAGCACAGCTGAGAAGTGATTAAAAAAGTGCATTTAGGCAGAAGCACCTGAGAATGGTGTGTTTAGGAGGGTAAATAATTGGAATAAACAGAGCAATTCTGGAGAAAAATTAGTGTACTAGTAAAATATTAAAGCGTGATTATTATCTATAGAAATAGAAACACTTTTTATAGATCAGTATATGCATAGACAGATGTGCAAACAAGGACAAAAGCAGTCGCTTTGTACAAAGGAGCAAGTTCAGAAGTCCTGGGGAAAAAACACAGAAGTGATAAGTGGCAGATTCTGCTTTACCTTTTGTGTCAATCCTGTTAGTCTGGTTTGTTCAGTACTTTACAATAATAGTGCTGATGTTATGATATGGCTTTGGTTTTTATTAATTAGCCAGATTCACTAAGGGTATTGAGCAGTTAAGGCACCAGCTAGGACTTGTCATGTGAATAGAGTTTGCATTACTTATAGTGTGATACTAAAAGGCAGGGGATTTTGTCTTTTCATGTTTAGGGTGTAAATGAACTCAATACAATCCTCTCCTCATACAGAATTCTAAGAACAAGTTAAAAGATTCCGTAAAGAAATAAACTATTAGCATTTTGAAAAAGGATGAAGCAGAAACAACAAAATGAAAAATCTGTCAGAACTAATAATCTAGATGTTTGAGTCTCTCACCCTGTGAGGCCAGTCAATCTTTGAAATTACCCTTTTTTATTATTTTTTGAAGTTTAAGTCCTATAGCAAGTACCTAAATTAAACTTTTTTAATATTTCATGGATTTCACATCTTCTAATCTGTTCTTTATTTAATTTTTATGAAAATTACCCTTCAAATTAGTTTTCTTCATCCCTGAAAGACCCATATCTTATGCATTATAATTTTTTAATTACCTTGATTTGTATACAGCTATGACTAGAGAAAATTACAGCTTGAATTTCCAAAATAACTGGTGTGACATACATGGCATCTAAATGATGTCCCATATCCCTCACCAAAGAGCATTTTGGACGGTCTCTTACAATGTTTTCCCTGAGCAAATTAAAGATTGTTATTTCAGTTTTGTGTTTCATTCCCCAAATTAGCTTAATCCTGTAGTAATACTGGTTGAAAACAGTTCAGATATTAATTGCCATGGTTTCCCCAGTGCCCAGCCTTTCCTAACATCTTCCTTAGGAGATGGCATTCTCAGGAAAAAAGGGGAAAGGTTTCCTTTCACAACAGGGAAGGTGTGAGAAATTAAGTACATGGCACTGATACGTGGTGGGAAGTGATGGAGACTGATACCCTGACTAAACATTCTTAATTAGTTGTTATTGCTGCAAGTTTTATCCTTACAAGGCTTTGACTCCCACTGACATGCCTGGGCCAGGAGGGTCAGCTCAAGGCAGCCCAGAGCTGCCAGCATTTTCTTACCACTTGTGTTAACTCTGGCTGTTTTTCAGGGATAGGGGTCAGAAAGAAATAAAGCTTCTCCGATGTTATACTGTCACAGCTGTTGTGATAAGGGAACTGGGGGATAGCCATGATGATTGACATGCTCTGGTAAAGTGAGAAAACAGGCAAACCTCCAAACTCCAAGCAGGCACTTGTTTGTCAAGTAGTTCATGACAATCTAAATGGTAACAACTGAAGAAGCAAGCACTTACCAAACAGATTAGTCAAGTGACAATATCAAGACTCTGATGATGTACTGCAGTCTCCAATAGCTTTAGTCTTTGATGTTTCTTAATCGCCAGGGTCTAAACTTCTGGGCTCAAGACTTCTTTGATGAGAAAGGCAAAGGAGCAAGGTGAGGGTCTTCGCTCCTCCCCAAGTTGTGCTATCACTGGTGCGTTCATATCTTTTTGTTAGAGAAAACCAGTCTGGTCTGAGGGCTCCCAACGTCTTTCCACAGGCCCTGACTGCTCCAGGCTGTCCAGACAGGTGGTGCTCCTGGTGCAGGGCCACCCTGGCGTGACCTGGATGACCATCAGATGCTGGTCATGTGATTCCTGCTAATAGCTACTAACTGGAATAGCCAGCAGAATTCAATAACCTCATGACTTGTATGCAACTATGCAAAATGAGTGCATGTCATGCAATGTTTCAATTTCTACCTTGAATTGAGCAGCTGTGTGGTATGTCTGGTCTGCAAGGCAAGCAGGGTGCTTTCCACAGGGAGCTACAGTGGTAGTCCAGCCACTCTCTTGGCTGGAACTCTCAAAGGACCCTCCTGTTTCTAGTCCTGATTAAGTCTATCAAACAAAAAATTACTGTGGACAGAGTTTTCAAACTCCGTTACCCAGAGTGCAATCATGAACCCTGGTATCGACCTGAGGACATCTAAGGTGAGGGTTGGGGTATGACCCCAAAAGGAGGAGGAGCAGAATCACAAGCCAGCACAGGGAGGTGCAGGTGGGTACCCGAGGAGCACAGGCTCACACACACACTCACTCACTAACAGCACTGGCTGCAGCTGCTTCCAGCAGCTTTTGTCATGTTTCACCCTGTATCTTTGGTCCAAACGTATTTTCCTTTGGCAGAAAGCTGTTTATACCTCCCCTAGCATACATGCAGTAGGTGTTGTATTATTCTTTTCTCCAGATGACTTAGACAGTGCTCTCCCTCGGCTGCTCTCGCTGCTGCTGGTTCACTCAGATGCTTCATCTCCCACACACTGTCTCTAAATTATTTGTGGGTTTTGAGTGTGCCCCGGAAACCTTGCTAAATTTGTCTTTCAGATCAGGCATTCAGTTCCACCCAGAAGCAGAAAATATTTGACAACTTTCAGTGTTTTTTCCTTCTCTCTGGAACTGAAAAATACAGAACCCTGTGAAAATGAATGAGAAGCCCTGCTTATGTAAAGCTGGTAGAGCTTTGCTGCACATTCAGATTGTATTTGAGGCAAAGCTTAACATGCAGATGAGGTTTGATAATTCTTCATCCCTCCTACTCCTCCTTGTTTCCCTGTAATGGATTTTGATTTATTTGATGATGGGATCAGACTTCTCTCCTCTGTATCATCAGGAACCTTCACAAGTTTTCTGATAAGGGAAGGGATGGTAAGATTTGCATTATGTTTTTTTGGTTTTTTCCTTCCACTGCAACTGAGATTTGAGAAACCTTGGTAAGGCAAAATTATTTTTTTTCTAGATGCAGATCTAGAAAACAATAAAAAATATATAAATATGTATATGTGTACTGATAAGAATTATATAATACATTTTATTAGTAGCTGGAGGTAAAGAAAAGTATTTTCTGCCTAAGATTATAAATGTGTTAGGCAAATTTCTCAGCTGAGAAAGTTTCTTCTGTGTATTTTTATTATTGGGCATTCTTGTCAGAGAAAAACTGCCAAAAATTTTAATGTGCCCTGGATTCATTAGTAGTTGGTAACGAATCTGTGATTCTACAAAATGCCTGTGAAACAAATAGAATCTCTTCATAGGTTTTTGTGTGTTAATAGTCTTCCTGTAGCCATCCTAGGTCACATACGTATTCATCAAACATCTGTCTTTACTTGCTGGCAAACAGGGCTAATTAGTTTAATATGCATTAGACTGTGTTGTACCAAAGTTGAGATGTGTGCAAGCTTGTACATGTGTTTCCCAGTAAAAAGGGGAAAACACTTAAGCTTGCAATAGATGCCTTCTATTTAGCTTACTTATTTTTATTCTGCGTGTATTTCATTATTATTAGTAACAACTTTTTATCAATGTTACCATAGAAATGGAGAATGCTAATTCCTAGAATCATGCCAAAACTCATTTTCCATCCTGTTTACTTAGTTGCTCTATTGCAAACAATGCTTGCTAGATAGCTGTGAATAATTCAGAGCAGCTACATTATTTGGCCAGTTTATTTTTGTGTGCAATATCCTTCTGCTTCAGCAATACATTTTACATGCTGTTCTGGAAAAGAGTCTTGTGAAACTATGCTGAATCTTAAAGGCAAGACCATCAATGAATTTCTGGGGGAAGGAGAGGGAAACCCTAACAAGAATCCATAAGCTTAAAGAAAAGGAAGGACAGGGCTGAAACTTATGTACTGAGCAGCTCTTTTCTCTTTGAAAGCCATTTCGTATTAATTCATAAGATGTGTTTCTTCAAACCAGCACATATATGTTTTAATGGAACTCAGTGATCATTAGGCATAAAACATGTACTGAGCTGCTGTTTAATCTTTCTCCTGAGAGCTCAGGCTGTCAGTAGAACTTAAGGCACTGCAGCTGTATCACCTACAGCCATCTAGAACCTGAGTCATTTAACCATAAAATTACAATTTATTTAATTTTGCCTAATTAATTGCTGGAGGAGGGGGCAAGAGATTCTAGAACCATCTAATAACTACTTTTGTAATGCAGCAATTAGTTAGAAAATTACCTCTCTTAAAGTAACATCTTGGTATTCCATAATTAATATAGTTAGGGTAGTCCACTATGAATCTTAAGAGTTTGGAAATAATAATTTCAAAATATTCTTCCTGTAACAACTGAATCCAGTTTAAAAATCAACATATTCTTTCTGCTTCATGCATCATCATCAGCTACTGCAAATTGCAAATGTCCTAGAATCAGAATTTAGCAAGCAATTTTGTTAATGTAGCAGAAGGTGGAAAAGAATACAGTTTGGTCTTTCACAGCAATATTGGCTCTGTTGTGCTGACAGCCCTGCTCATGCTTCATGATACTGCACAATTGGAAAGAGACAAACAAATCAGAGATTTAAAGCATCTTTTGTACAGTACAGTATTTTTACATAGCCATCCTCTTGATTTTTCTCTCCCCAACACATACTTTAGGACCATGAATAAAAAGAGAGAAGAGGAAGAAAGGGAGAAATTGTTACCTAAGTGTAGGCTTCTGAATCTGTCTTCCAGCATTGCAAATAAGAGCGTTGATTTTATAATGCACATAGCACTTGGTGATTCCTCTGGTCTGTGTTTACAGATTTGCTTGCCTATTTTCTATCACCTGTTTCCTTTACAGCCTGTGTAACTCAAAAGTGAATCTCCTTTTGGTATTGGATATTCCGTTTGTTTCCTTGTATGCTGTAAACAGCAACAGCACCTCGGAGCTCAGTGCTAGCACAATATAGGTAGTAAATAACTGCTTCAGCTCTTAAAATGAACTTCACAACTGACAAGTTTCTGCACAAAGTCCTGCATTTCCACCCAGTGTACAGCTCCATTTGTAACAGCCCCATCTGGAGACACAGCAGAGTCACAGGCACTAAATCTGCACCCACACTGTGTGTTTGAGCGCACACTGGGTGTGCTGTGTGATCCAGAGGGGAGTCTGGAGTGGTTAGCCATGGTTATGTCCAGCTATTTGCACCAAGACTGTGAGTGCAAAACTATCCCTAATGTCATTAATCACCTCTGCCTCAGAACTGCAAAAGCACCTCTCAGTGTATTAGCCTTTTTTCAAAGCTATCCACCTGGGAAAGTCACTGCAGTAACAGCCCATCTTTAGACATTACGGCTTGGAGTTTCCACATCCTGTCAGCCCATTCTTGCCTTGCAGCATGTGAGTGTCTGTCTGTGTCAGCAAAGTAGCAATGATCACTTCGATCAGCCCTGGTACCAGCACTGCCGACCCTTCTCCCACTGCACATCGGAGCACATCCCATAAATATGGAGTGACTGCAGCCAGCCATCTGCAAGGGAACCAACATTCAGCTGCGATAAGCAGGTAATGCTTCTGTAGTCAGGATTTTTCAACTGTGGTTTCTCTTTCCACTTGAAAACGTTTTGCTCAAGAATGCCAGTTTAAAAAAAAAATCTTACTCTTCAGTAGATATGTTGTTACTAAATCTTCATCTTTTCTTTGCTGTCTCTTCGTATGTCCTGCTTTAAATTAAAATATGGGCAACTCAACCCAAAATCAAAAGCAAAATTCAAATCAAAGCACAATTATCACTGCTTGTAAAACTGCAGTAAGATTGTTTTAATGTATATTACTAATATTTTCCATGTCCTAGCTATGATTACACCATTCACAAAATGTTTAGAAAGATGCGTATCAGTGCATATCAATAAGGATGGATTGAATTTGAGTGCCTTAATAGCGTTGCTGATAAAATTCTCACTTGCCAGAACAGTGTGTGCTGTAGTAACAGCACTGTTCGGCAAGAGCATATTTGCACATGGTGCAGCTCAAAGCAGAAATCTGCTTTCCCCTGGCGGGCTCTGTAACATCTGTGAGAGATAACAGCAGAAAGGTGGAAGATTTAGCACCCTTTGCCATGTTTGTCGACGCTGTGATAGCTGATGTCTGATGCTTGTCTTTGAACTCTGTTCCTAAGAAGAATGGGGTGGGCTAAAGATCTCTGCATCTCTGACTCCTTTTGATTAATCTCATTTCACTGTGCCCATGTCTGTGTCAGTGTCAGATAGCCACTGCCTGCTGCAGGCAGCCCCACCTCCAGGTTTCTCACTCCTGTGCAATTTGCAGCAAGTGACCCTGCTTCTCCTGCCTCACTCTGTGTACATTTGGTGTCATTTTCCTCTCCTGCAGATCTGCAGAGCAGCACACTCCTTTACTGAGCCAAGCTCCCACCAGGCTCTGAGGAGTGCCTGGTCTGAGTGGTGCCCACAGATCTGCTCTCACAGAACAAACCACGGGACAGGTCCTGCTGGGAGAACCCACCCACACTCCTCCAGGGAGCCGTAGGAACGTGGGAGAAACATGAGCTGGGGGGTCTGTAAAGGGATGATTAATTCTGGTGCACCTCGGGAGGGGGAAAGAGCTACTGGCTTTATCTTCAGGAATGGACCACAGGGACTAGGACACCCCAGAATTTTGGGGTATTCCACACCGATGACAATTTGAAAACTCTGTCTTTAGTGCTGACTATGAAGTACTATCCTCTTGAAAGAGTGTGCTCTCACTGGAATAAATCACACTTTTCTCTTCCCCTCTGTCAGCTATTAATAGTGGTAAATTTTAATTGCATATGTAAATAAAAACACTGTGTACTCATTAGTTTAAATATGTTTTTCATTAGGCAAATGAAATGCTTATTGTATATGATGCAAAGCTAAAAGGAGAATGTTAACAGCATTGAGCAGTTTGGGAAGTATAGTGACTTGAATTTTTAAAGGATAAAAATAAACCATGTTTTAAGGGATTATTAGGGGCAAATTTTGCAGAACAGACATCTCGTTTCTGGAAATGGAAAATAACAAAGTTAAGTGACACAGAAGTATGGGTATGGTGTCAAGGCCAATGCATTAAAACTTCTATTAAAAGGGAGAGATAGCACATAAACTTGAATTACTATTTATAGCATTGGCTGTTTTAGAGATGGTAACTGCAAGGTGGGCAGCATTTTTCAGTTTCTATTTAGAAAAACCCTGACATGTCTCACATTTTGATATCTTGAAACATATTGCTCCCAAATTACATCACTTCTTCATCGTTAATTTTCAAACTCTTGGAACGCCACACTCCAAATACACTTTCTGCTATTTTTAGGGGCTATGCAATTATAGTCAAGAAGATATAATTTTTCAGTTCAGTAATCCATACTTTCAAGCTTGGAATATATTTATCTACCTACGAGCTCATAATTTGTTTCCTTTCTATCAAAAAAATACCCTGAATTTCATAATCAATTTTCTTCTAAACTGTCTTTTCTAGCTCCTTCCACTGTTCTGCTCACTGTGAAATGAGAGAACCTTATCGCAGAGACATTTAGTAAATTAGTATAATTTTATACAAAAAACTGCCCTCTAAACACTCCAGTCTTAATGAAAAGATGCTCTGAAGGTGTGACTTTCTAAAGTCATGGCTCAGAAGAGTTTAACAATCTCCCTTAATATCCAAACATGTGTTTTGTGATTAATATGAGAATACAGAATCTCTCTCTGCAAAACTCAGAGCACCAAATACACTTTCTTCTCAATTGCTTGAGTAAGAGAGCCAAGATAAAAACCATTTTTATTTTATAAAGATAAGCTTGAATATCCTTGTCTCATCCATGCTTCCTCAGTTCAAATTCTATCAAACTTTTATACTGGAGCACAGTAAAATATTTATATGCAAGATGTAGTGAATGAAATGCAAGGGCTGGCTAGAGGGCAGTCTCTCGGAATTAACACAGAGCAGTCTAAAAAGGAGTAATAAGTCAGTCTTCTGGATTCTTCATTTGCCAAACTGAATTGTAGCTAACAGTACACACTGCCAAGAGAATCAAGGCAACAGAGATTCCATTTTGTATGAAGAGTTACTGCACCTCACATGGTTGAAAACATATTAATAGATTTTAGGACCAAAAAGGGACCATATGATATCAAACTGGACATTCTACATAAGAAAGGCAAGAGGGGGTTTCACCTGCCAGTGCCCTGAACAAGTTTATGAATTCTGGCTGAGTTGGAGCAAAGTTTTGAGGATGATATTCAGCTTGGTCATGGTTGAAAAGCCAAGAACCAAATAATCTCTTTTGTGTCTTCTTGCAAAAAATGTTTAAAAGCTCTCATAATTTAAAAAGCAGTGCTCTGTATTTGATTTCTTCACTTGTCTGGATCAATCTTTTAATCATTGCATCATGTTTTATTTCATCCTACCACTGGGCCATCTGAGGAGAATAGGGATAATAAAGTTGGGGGGGAAAGACAGAGGTTTTGTCAAAGCAGTTTTGAGTTTTGTTTTAAGAGATTTAAGGAGCCTGTGATTTATTACATGATGATATCCCATAATATATAATAGGTCCTAATTTCACTTGTGCTCTTGATTCCCCAAAATACTTTTTTTTTCCTTGTCTGCTGTATTAAAACCAGTAGGCAATGTAATGTATAAGTAATGTTCACTGGATAGTCCTGCTTTCATACACTAAGAACAAAAATCCTGCCTCAGTTATGATCCATGCCCCAAAGAATCCATGGACTCATTTCCAAAGAATTTGAGCATAACAGCCCACCAGGCCCATTGTTTACAGACTAAGGTGAATTAGAAAGCAATCACATCCTGACCTTCATTAGGAACAGAAGTTCTCCTTGATCTATAACCTATGTAGTGTTTCTCCAAAGTTGTATGTATTCACAGAAAGTGGTTATCTTTTACAAATTATTGCACTGATCTCCAGATGGTTCCTTTGATTCTCACCCAGCATCAGATCCTCTGAATGATTTCTCATGAGGTTCCCCTCCCTCTCACCACTGAATTTCTCTAAGTAGGAGAAGATGTACTTCAGAGATGCATTTAATATTGTATATAGATCTCTTCACACACTGACACAACTCACTCTAGCTTTTAACAGCTCCTTCTTCAGGTTCCTCAAGAAGCTTATGGTAGAGGTGAGAAATCTGAGGCTATGTAACACTTCAGTCCGTAGTAAGCTCTCAAATATTTAAATGGTAGATACATCTAGACTGAGTGTTTTTAATGGTAAAGTGTAACGATATGTAGGTAGATGAGGAAACGTAATTTCTGTGTAACTCATCCAAAACTAGTTTATCACATTTTATCCACATTCAAATGTCTTATCTGAAACTTGGCTCAGCAGGAAATGGTAACATGTCAAGGATCCAATTAACATTATCTCACTCCTCTGTTTTTTTCTTCAACTTCTCTGCCTTATGGGAGCTGCTTCCAGTTCTGTTGTTATCACAGTGAAATTGATTGATTTTTGGCATAGTTCTGATTTGCTGATACCTCAGATATTACTGGAACCTCTGAATTTGTATGAAATTTGAACCTCCCCACAGGGAAAAATCCACTCATGAGTGTGTCATCAGAATTCTTTATGGTTACTTCTTTGTTCTGTCTGGATTGCTTTGTGCAAACTGTAAAACCTTCTAAACCCAAACTTTGTGGAATGGCCCATTTTCTGCAGTGTACAACATCAAAAGCAATGTGAGTTTGAAGTACAGTCAGCTTGCCAAAATCAAATTTACAGAGAGGAAACTGGAGTGCTCTATAATAGGGAGAGTTAGAAATGTAATTGTGAACTGTATTTAACACTAAGGAATACAATTGGGGGGGTGAAAAAGGTCCATGATCAATACATTTGCATATTAAGATGATATTGTTTATAAAAAAAGGAGCAATTATCAACTGCAATACATTGAACAGTGGAATTTTACCTGACTTCTTCTGATAGCAACCATAATATTCTTGCAAGGTAGCACCAGAAAGGAGTGTCTGTAAAGGGGTTCTTAGGTAAGCAATGCTAAATGTAAACACTACACTACTGATTTTTTAAAATCCATTGCCTTTCAGCAGAAACTGTAGCAAGACTCTGCTTTGGATTTTGTTCTATCTTTTCCAAGATTCCCAGTTACAATATAAGGATCTCATGAGTGTGCTGAGCTGGAAATCTTTTTACCTTTGTTGTTCTAGAAGATTTGCCAGCCTCCATTTCCCCTTCAAGTGATTATCTGCCATGCAGCTGTTAGTATAAATTCCAAGTTATGAAGGGTCATTCACCAATACAGAGAACTGTGGGAGGTAGAACAGGAAAAGAGAGAAACTTTCTGTCTCCAAACTGTTCCCTTAATGCAGCCCAAGACAAACAACTAAAGATACAATATGATTTAGGATCTGGTTTGTTATGTAGTTAAAAACAGTAGCTTGCACTATATTTGTTCTACTGACTTATATCAGTTTTGACTTACTATTTATCTGTATTTAGCAACAGATGTAGTTCAAGTCCCAATATACTCAACTGATTCACTGTGAAGCATTTATTTACCATCTACGTATCACTAAGGAGCATGAAAATTAGAATAGTGAATTAAATTGAAGTTGGTAGCATCCACTGTGGAAGCTAACCATAAAAAAAGGAAAATAATCCAGCAAGTCCATCATGGATCAGTTTTCACTCTCTTCCTTGAGCTTCTCCCCGCTTATAACAGACAGTAGGGTTTACTATGCAAAGCACTATGGAAAACAGGATTCCTCAGGGAAAGGAGCAACATCTTTTTGATATTAATATCTGTAATGTCGTGGGAACTACTGTTGCCTTGGAGGAAGGCTATCCATATGAACATAAATCATGCCCTCCCAGGTGAGTCTGGCACTCTATCTAGCCCAATATATACATAGTCACTATGTGAATAGTGTGATGTGATGGAATAGAATAGGATGGATAGAATAGAAGGATGTGAATAGAAATCTATATGTGTGAAAATATGAACAAGAAATTACTAAGCAACTTGTGCAGTGTGCACAGGGATATGATGTCAGTGTCTCAAGATTACTTGACCCCCATCTGGGATGAGCTCAGATGTGTGCAAGCCTTGATTCAAAGCACATGGAAAATGGCATGCGGATCCTTATAATGAATTTTTTAAGAAATGCTCTGGGCTGTGCCTAAGTGGGAGAGACTGCTTCAAATCTAGCTCTGATCATAAACTCATGAGCACAGCATGATAATGTGCTTCAGCTGGGGATGCCTTTGGAAATGCAGGTAAGTGATGGAGATGTCCATGTGAGCAGCACGTTATCTCCATGTCAGCGTATTGAGCTGCAAGCTCTGAGGTAAAGCAAAGGGCTGCAGTTTGCAGAATGGCTGGTCAAATACTGAAATTCCTGGCTGTTAAAAGCAGATTAAGTACCCTCTTAAGGTATGCAGTTTTAGGTACCAAGTCAAATACTTACTGATTCAGCCAGGGAACTCTATTTAAAAAGACCATTTCCAAGAAAATTGCTATGAAAACAAACTTCTCTGCCTGGTTAGCAACACCATTCCTCACACTCGGACACAGTAAAGCTCTTAAGCACCTATTAATGCCTATATCTTGTCATCAAATTTTAATATTTGGTGATGCTTTGATTCTTGTGAGACCTGTCATTAATGTTAAAAATATTCTTAAACACTTGGTTACTAAAGTTCTGCTCCAAAAACTATGGACCTTAGTGGGACACCTTGTAGATTGTTTTGAGAGATCCAAAACTACAAATACCACAATAGGTGACAGCCAGGCATTTTTGTTTTGAGAGTCCCCAGCACAATACTTCCAAAGAATGCCTTTTTAGGAAAGTATTTTGGCAGGTTTTTAATTCCTTTTGAATTTTGTGATCTTGAAGCATATGTCTGAATGGATATATTGTGAACAGGGAGGGGCATATAGCCCAAATCTGAGAAGTGTTCTATCGAATCTGTGCCCAAAGTTTTCATGAATCCTGAATATGACTACTCCCACTGTAATACTTCATTTTTTAAAATAGGTTGCCAAATCACATAGAAGAGGAACTTGCTCACAAGGCTCACATATATTGGCCATTCATAATTAAACTTACAAAGCAAAAAAAAAAAATCTTTGCAGTGTAGATACCAGGCATCTGTTGATGGTATTATCCCATTACTTTGGGATTTGAGAACTGCAAAAGTAAAGGGAGCAAGGGAGAAGGAAAACAGAAAGTAAGTCCATACTTCAGTGATCCCAACCATCACTTGGAATTTTTGACAACCAGTCATTCATTTACTGCATCTCTCATGTCTAGTAAGTATAAATGCTTTCCTTGGTAATATGCAAATGTACTTTCACAGATAGCAAAAGAAAACACCTGTGCATTTGTCTAAAATTGACTATTTTCACTGAAGATACAAACTAGGTTTTGACTGAGCATTTCACCTTTCAGCACCAGGCTCCAGCTGGACTCTTAACAGTTGGTTCCTTTTGTAACTGGCTCCAGCTGCTTTTGAAAGCACACTGTTTTCTGCTCACTGTAGAAAAACCTCAGCACATTTCTGCAAGAAATCAAAGGTATAGCTTTTTCTCCTCTGGTTCAGAGTGTAATTCATAGTTTTAAGATGTCTCCTCTCCAGACAGAAGCAATGAATGTACAAAATTGTTTCATTTCCAAACATACACCTAAGGTTTACAATCCTTCTCTCTTTTTCTCCTCTATTTCTCTACCACTCACATCACCCAAAAAACAAAGACATATGCCAGGCAGACATCATAACTATCTTCGCTAACATCTGTTACAGGCCAATTTCAATGCTATTGCCACTTCCTTTCTCATTCTGTATGTATGAGCTGGTATTAATATCTCCAAGGAAAGCAAATGCATGAATCAATGTGTCTGAATCAAAAAGGCTGAACGAATGAAGCATACGTATAAAAAAAAGCATATGTTATGTTTGCACATTCAGGTTGTGTGTTGAGCATCACATGTGGCGAGGAGCACGTTGCAGAGGCCACATCCAGCTTGTCCAGGAAAGGCAGAGCGGACAGGGGAAGAGTCAGGGAGACAGACCCTTCATGCGAGCTGTCACAGCCTTCCTTGAAAATAAGTTGTGGGCAGTCTCTGGGGCTGTGATGCCTGTCTGTTCTGCTGCCACACAGGTCTCAGAGGAAAGGACTGGCAAACAGCCCTCCCACCGAGCCAGAGGACCAGAAGAGAAGGAGGACAGAGCATCAGAGGGCATCAAGAACCAGAGCCTAAAGACGTGGTGGCTGCTTGTGAGGTTAGTGCCCATAGTAAGAAGCTGCTTCCAAAGTGAGATGTCTTCAGAAAATACAGCATGTCTATTCTGTGAAGAAAAACAGGGAGAAGGGGAGATGTTATCAGAAACAGTTTCTGAAACTTGCTGCTGAACAGGTATAGTGCATATTACAGCTGCCTTTCCAGCTGTTCCCATTTGACTTGCCTTCGCAGAAGCTGCCTGTAGAAGCGATGTTTGTCACAGTGCTGCTGAGAGTGGGTGGGCACTCACTCACTCACTTGCTGGCTGACATGGGGTCAGCTCGTCCAGAGCCGTTTTCAGCCCCACATTTCCTTGACCATGCCTTGAGCACCCACTGAGGAGATGGTGCTTGTACTCTCTAGCCGTGCCAGCCCAGTTCAAGCCCTTGTCAGTAAGGTGTACTGACATGCTGGACAGTAAGGACATGCTGTATTTTCTCTCTTGCCACATTGACACTGTCCCCAGCCCCAGTGGTTCTCCCTCCTCCACTCATCTATCTTACCTGTAATTCAGGTCAGCTGTGTCACAGTCAGCCACCTCCAGCTATCCTGTCCTAGCAGGCACAGTCTGTTAGAACAATTTTAGCAAAACAGTAAGAGGAGGTAGAAACCAGTATCTGACTTATAATGGAGAAGAGCGATTTGGCTGGAATGTGTGAGGGTGATAGATACCTTTTTGTAGTGTTCAAATTTGCACCTTTCAAGACACAGTGTAGCTGTGGCTGAAAACTCCACTCATTCTGCCAGGCTGTGTGACTGTCCTGTCCTATGCTGAGGGTGAACAGTGCATAGCCTGGGAACTGGGCCTACTTCATGCTATATAATGCTCTGAAGACTGGTGTCACTGCTGTTTTGCTTTATGTGACAGCAGTAGGTATTTTTGCAAGAGAAAAATATATACAGGAAGCTCTCCAATGTCAATATAACTGTCTAAATAGCCAGATGCTATTTCCCTGTGAATTACAAGGTTGAGCAGCCAAACATTTCTTAGACATGTAAATTATGAAAATTCTGAGAACTGCAGTGCAGACAAAAAAAATCTACAGCTGCTGAATCATTTTCTCTGGTTCAGAAATGACCATATCTTACCCTTTTGTTCCAGATTTTATTTGCATTGCATGATTATATTTCTTCCTGTCAGATATAGGGATGAAGCTAACATCTTTGCTTTAGGATATTGTTCTTTTATTATCAAAAAAGGCATTCAGCAGACTTGCAGAGATTCTTTTCAGACATGGAGAAAATAATACAAAACCAGTATTGAGCTATTCCTTTTACGCTATCTGGAGTTAAAGTGATTATTAAACCCCAGGACAGGTTTAAGGGTAATCCAGATGAATATTGTTTTCATCAAAGCAATACTAAAGTCATCTGCTTTTTCCCTGTTGCCTTAGGACTGACATTAGTAAAGGCATACCAAGTGAAATTGGGCATTATTTTGCTCCACTTCCTTTAAAGTTCAGTTTTTATCAGTTACTGCTCGTAGTTATCTGATCTAATAAAGACTACTTCCTTTTTGAAAAATGCCATGGATAGTTGTTGGTTTCCTGCTTTCACCTGGGAAGTTAGAAACATACTGTCTTTATGGTAAAAAATCCCACAAGATGAAAATGAACTCCTTTTTCTGGAACAATAAATAAATAAGGGCTATGCAGAAAACAAGCAGGAGTGATTTGAAAGATGTGAATGCAGAACAGATACGAGAATAGCAGCATGTGTTACTGCTACAGACTTGAGTCTCATCTAAGAAATAGGGGTAAATGCTTGTCTTTTGTGGATAAAGTCAAACAACAACAGACAAATTAATAAAGCAAATATAGAGCACAACATTTCTTGAAACAATTTATAATATCAGGATTGCTCATGTCAGGACAAAGTGAGTGGAAAATGCACTTAAATTAGAATAATTAGGGTTAATAGGCCCTTTGCACTGTCATGAATAATTATTTAATTCACAGGTCAAAATCAGTCTCTCTGGGTTCCTCTGATATTTTTTAATAGAGTGTAAAAGGGTAATAGCTGAAACAAACAGCACTGCATCTGGAGGAGGTTTGTTGTCCATATAAACTCAATCATTAAAGCTAATTCTACTTCATTCACTGTTTCCTCAGTTTGATCATCCCAGCTGCTTCCCTAGAGAAACAACATTCTTTTTTTTTTTTCTATTTTTTTCTGTTAATCTTCCTTGCTCTTACATGGCTTCTTGCAGTGGTGCTGTCAGCAAGATGATGTCTAGTCCCAATTAGAAATTCAATCAATATTCACATAATGAGAGTTCTAGCAAAACCATGTCATTTAGTTCGAAGACATGGATATATTACTGTAGCAACTCAGGATTCAAGTAATTTAGGGCACCTCAGAGAAAAAAGATAAAATAAAGCTGAAGGGCTTAGAGGTAGTTAATTGTTACTATGGCAACTTCCTAAATAAGCTTTAGATTCTAGTCATTTTTCAGTTTATTTGGAGGCAGAATAGAATCATTAAAGATGGAACTTATTTAAAGCTCAGAACAGTTCTGGGATCTCATAGTTTCCTGCTGTTCCTTATAGAGTTACTTGAAGTTTGTCCATCTCAACTTTGAACTGTGTAAAAGAGCAAAGATGCAGCCTGCATAGATTAAAAAATGACAGCATATTACATAACAATCTAATTTTAATAACTTTGGCAATTGTATTTTTACATTTTTATGTCCCAGTAGAACTCTTTTAAATTGTGTGGGAAAGAAGTGGTCCTGAGTAAAGAATGCTCTCACCTGTCCATAAAACGAAGTGATTAAGATCTGCTTTTCAACAACAGGCTCTGAGAGTGAGTGCACCTTTGTCTTCTGGCAATACGGGGTGCTGTCCCCTGGAACCCTTCCTTCCACAAAACCCCGGTGTGCGGAATAGTGGGGCTACATTTTAGCTTGGTCCTTAGCCAGTGCTGTGATACATCTGATGATAAGGATCCAGGAGAAAGGCTGCCAGATGAAAATCTTGCCATGCTGACTGTGTCCATTTGTGTTCTTAATGTGAATGAATGTATTTGGTCTCTGTGGGGCTGCATCATTGGGCACATCTAAAGAGCATTCTACAGGCAGCAATGGAGACAGCAAGGAGGAGAGACAACAGAGCTGGGAAACTCTCAGTCACTGCACGTCAGTTAGGTGAAGATCCATATCAGCCTAAACTTTTTGCATTATCTCAGCAGCTATAACTCACTTCCTTAACCACTCCATAGTGCGTGATAAACAAGCAGAGGGCATGAAATAAAATCGTGTCTCAGCAGAAGACACCCCGTGGCTTCTCACCGAAGTAAATTCATACCCCAGACTGGTTTTCACTCTTCTGTAGGCTGGAAATCCCTGAAGTCACTGAGTCATAACTGCAAAGTTGTCAGGGAATGATGCCTTAGGTGTGAAGATACTTAGAACACACCCTTAGAGGTGAAGGTATAAGCAGTGTAGACTAAAGTAATCTTCTCAAACAAAAAAGCAGGACAAGTCACCTGGCTGTGAGCTCAGTGCTTCAAGGGTGAGCAGCAGCTGCTTTGCAGGCATCTTTAAACCAGCCTCAAAGAGATTAACTGAGCAGGATGGGGAAACTGAGGTGTGCGGGTTTCGCTCAAAAGGAGGTAGATGAGGGCTAGAAGAGTGATGGACTGTTCTGTGTGTGGACAGGAGTCAATGTGACATTGTCATAAGATAATTCCCTTTCCCACCACCTGCAAACCTGTCTGCCTTTCTGTCACAAGTAAAGGTCCTGGATATGGAGAGTCACCAGCCCAGGAAACACCTGGCTCTGTTTGACAGGCTCAGAGTGACCCTAGACTTTCTCCATAGTCTGTGTGGGGGAAACAGGCTTTGCCAGGCCATGGTCCATTCTATCCTAGGGATTAAACTGCAAAAGAAATCAGGGAAAATTAGCCTGTTTCTCTCCTTATATCTTGAATTATGAAACACAGAAGTGTTGGAAAAAATCTCTCTTCATTCATTTTCCAAATTAAATTGTTCTGTTCACCTAAAAAGAGAAAAAAGCCTTTGTTTTGAAATATAAGTTGAACATCAAAGTTTCATGATATAAACCAACCATAATGGATATAAGTTCAAATTCAGACTGGTTCCAGGTTATTTCATCAGGCTTAATTCTGTTGGTCTTTCTCCCTTCTTTTTTCCTCACATAACTCCTCCAGACTGTTTTCTGATTTAGAACAGTAAAAATGCTCTTTCAAATTTCATATGATTAAAAAGAAATGTGCATCCAGCTGCAAGAGAAATTGTTTTTCTCTCCCATCTGAAAAGGCTGTACCATGGGCAGGAATTCTGCATTGCCTATTACTTGCACCACTCCTTTTCTATGGAAATCCAGTCTCCAGAGTTATAATTCAGGAAACTATAGTCAGAAGTAACTTGGCTTAATTTATAAGAAGAGGAAAAAATACCTGCTGAGGAGAAAACAAAGGAGAATATGGTCTGATCCCAAACAGCCTGAGCATTATTTATTGTATTTTCTTTTCTTTGCTGTTATACAACCACAGCACCCAGCTCTTTGCTGTGTTGCAAGGGAAGTATTTTCAAGGTTAGCACAGAAGTAATCAACCACTCAATGGTGATATGAATATTCATATCAAGACACATTATGAGAAAGTAGATAGAGGCAAATATGCAATTTAAATATAGACTACAGCAGGAAATGGGACATGAAACAGTAATTAAATAGTGAAAATTACATGTTATTTACATAGGTAAATACACTGCAGGGGTTATGCATGTGATCTTTTCTATTAGCATTTGCTTGTTTGTGATTTAACCCTGATTTAAAAAGGGAGGCTTTTAAAGCATGAAAATGGGAAGAAAGGCACACTTAGTTTGAACTAGAAAATCTGCATTGCTTGAAGGATTACCAGTTTGAGCTGTCAGCCAGGTTTCCCAGCAAACGTGGATCAGAATAGGCCTGTACTGCAGAAGGTAGTGGTGTCAGTTCTCTAAAGCACAGGCTTTCTCCGCTGCCCTGCTTATGCAGTTCATTCCTATTTGGGCTTCTGGAAGCCTGTAGGTGATGGCTACAAATGCCTGAGCTCCTACTGCCTGGGTTAGATGGAAATCATACAGCATTACTGAATTTCTGTGGGGAAGAACATCTGGAATGGGACAAAAGCATTTGTTTTCCTTCTTCAGGGAACACCTAGTTTCAGACCATTTCCTGCTTTTCCTTTCAGAAACAGAAATATCACTGCAGTCTATTTGGATCAGCACAAGCACACTCTGAGTCTCCACAACCACCACACCAAAGGCAGTAATACTAATTTTTACTTCTACTCTGAACTACCTCATCTTGCTGGATTCCTTACCTATGTCTGTTCTTTTTTCCTGCTCCTTTAGTCAAGAGGAAGGTGAGAGAAAAGGCTTGACTATTGTATCTCCTTTCTTCTCTTCAGCCAGCAGCATTCTTGCCTTACCATGAACAGCTGCCATGAATATAGAGTTCTCTGATAGTCTGGGATTCCCAGAGAAAATGAATACTAGGGAATTAATGAGAGGAAGAGGGATGGAAATAGATATCCCTCTTGAAAAGGCTCATTTCTTCCCTAGCCTTTTGCCTCTGGTTGCTTTTGCTTGGGTATCTCTCGAGTCTGCAAGCAAGAGAAACCACTTCAGAGTCCACAACATTCATTTATTGGGAAACACATGCAAGTGGGTAGCTGGGACTACCATGCTACGTGGCCGTGCAAATATCCTTGTGATTCTGGGTGAGTCTCTGCTGAACAGGCAGAGAGACCTCTGCTCCTTGGTGTAGGCTGATCTTTGATGTTGCAGATTTGCTGTCTTCCTATTCTTTGCTCTTCTTTCCCCAGGATTTTACAGCTTTTCAAGTCAGCATTTTCCTCTTGAATCCCTGAGCTTTAAGTAAACCCATCTCAGCAAATACTGTTGAGTTTATTGTTTTGCTTTTCTTAGCCTGTGTGGCTTTAGCTCATAGGTTTTCTCACACCTTAACAGCATTTTTCTCTAAAACTTTGCCATGGTGGCAGTTGTGTTGTGTAAAACCAGGCTGGGACATGTAGACAGCCAAAGTTCGCAGCCACAGGGCACAAAGGGCTGTATCTTCAACCCAATTCACATCAGCTGCCCCAATGACATAAGGAACTGCAGAATAAAGCGCAAAGGAAAATTTTCAAGCCAAGTATATGGTGCTGCAATGCAGCAATGTTCTCAGGAAATTCCTGCATGCAGGCTACTGATCTGGCTCATAGCAAATGCCCGGAATCAGGCCTGAGAGGGCACTGCCCTCCTGCAGCTCCTGTGCTTCTTAATGTAGAGAAATGCAGATGTTTGACAAGGACTGGGTGGTTTTCCAATGGTCAAGTATCTCAAAATTGGTGTTCTGGGCAAATTCCAAGCTGGTCAGTCCCAGTCTATTTTAAAGTTCACCTAAAATCTGGGTTACTGTGGTTTTTAAAATCTAATTAAGACTTCAATTTAGAAATCATGATAATGCAACCTTTCTCCCTGCTTATCTTTCATTTCCAGTTTGCTTTTTTATCAACAGACAAGTGCTTGTGGATATGAGGAAAAACCCTGAGAACTCTTCCTATCTTTTATGCATGCTTCAATGCACAAGTGCTCTGCGTGAGAGCGTGTATCTGTCCTCTGTAGAGTGCCTGTGTATATTTGATATGCCACTTCCCCTTGTGGAGGTGGCAGCACATCAGTCCTTATTCTTTATAGGAAGTTTATTACTTTTTGTGAAGTGTCTCAAGACTTTGTGGACTGAAAGAGTGTGTTGAGATAAAGATTATTTATTATTCATCACTCCCAATACATTTGTTCATACATTCTGAAGCTGGGAACAGTGTGTGATAGGAGGCAGCTGCATAGCTGGGACTCCTCCTGCAAGCATGCAAATTATTTTTCAGATCTGAAAAGAGGTGGTGGGCCTAAGCAAACATCTTTTTGGTTTTTTTACAGCTGTATCAGATAGGGCAATGAAAGCTATTACTTCTTCCCATAAAACATAGCACAGGGAGATCCCCAATCTGCTGATAAAATCACATTGTAGCTAACAGAACAAGCACACAAAAAAGGATGTAAAAATGTCATAAAAATGACCTAGTCTCAGATTTGAATCTTTTATACGATAAAGGCATCCTGCAAACAGAGGTATCCCATATCCCTGTGTGCCCAGCTTCTGCAAATAAAATTGCTTAAGGCAGCAAGAGGCAATTCAGCTCAAGAAATAAAAGCAAAACCAGTCTTCCTGCAGAAACTAGACATGTTGTGAAACCAAATGGAGCAGAGTGAAGAGTGGATGTCCGTGACTGAAATGACCGTGACAAGACAATCTCTCTGTATGTCAGATGGAAAAAATAATAACTGACTCCACTGTGGAAATTCAATTGAAACTCACTCATATCCGGCTTGTGGGCTTTCTCAGAGAATGGAAATTAAGGTTGTAGTAACTCTTCTCCACCTGTTCAAATGCATCCCAGTTCTCCATTATTTCTCATTAAGGAGACAGGGAGGATTAAACATCTCCTGTTGCTTTTGGATGCAGTTTGAAATTGTTGAGTATTTCACAGGAAGCAATTTTTAGGAGGATAATGCCTCTAACTTGGACTGAAATCATCTGAGCACCTGTGACATTTCAGACTGAAAGAAGGACAGAGTTCCACAGAGCAAGCCCCTTCTATTGCAGTCGCTGCAGTCACTTCTAGAGACTTGGACACAAAAATATTTTATTCCTTATTGTTAAACCTTATTGTTTGCCAGTTAAGAGGAGCCTCCATGGAAGGGGAAAGCTAATTTTTCTTTTTCCCGATAACAGCTTAGTAGTCAGTTCCATTTAGGATGAATTCCAAAGGATTGTTTTCTTCCATTTCATACTATTCAGGATAGGGAAGTATAACAGTGGTCATCTGAAAGGGCTTATATTTATATTAAGGATAAGTACAAATTTCAAGTGGTTTGTTTTTGAAACCTGCAGGTGAATTTTTAAATTACAGACATAAGACGAAAGAGATCCTGTTCTGTACCTTGCTGTGCTCAGTAGAGCACAGCACTTTGGTGGAGTCCATTTTCAGTGAATGACTCAGGGAGAAACAAAACCTGAAATGTTCATGTGAAGAAGACACTGCTAAATTTCAGGTTCTGCTCAACTGAGGAGCAGATGCTGTCACAGGCATGGAATCCATATGGAATGTTCCTCAAATTACAGCAATAAAACCTTTCAGAGTAAATAGGCATCAAATCAAAGGTCCAAAGGCAACTAACAGAGCTAGTGGAGTCTACTCCACTGAAAATTCACAACTGGTAAACACCAGGCCACAGCTTCACCTTCAAGCATCCACATACCTTTCAAAAAATATCCTCTTTAGTCCTTCTCTGACTCAAATCTCTCTCTTTGCTGTACAGAAAAGAGAATCTGTACAGAACAGATCACAGCAGAGGGTTTAATTTCAGGTGAAGAATTTAAGTGGCACTGTACTTAATTATTTCTTATATCGTTTTCTTATTTTCTTTCACTTGAGATATTCCTGTTTTTTCTTCTCTGTTTTTAGCTCTCAAGAGCGATCAGCTATTTTTTAAGGTATTAACTAGCTTATTTCTAACTAGCTTAGAGTCCCTATGAGCATGGCATTCTGCTCTGCAAGACATTCTCACACAGTAGATATTCTGGCATAAAATCTTAAAATCATCCATGATTTGGGGCACAGATTTTGCCATTTCTCTGCCTGCTGCCCAAGATAGGAACAGTGACTGTCTACAACTCCTGAATGCTATTTCAAATGATTAATTCATGCCTTACACTCAAGAACACACAAAATATCATGATGAACTTTTGCAAACAGGAAAACAATATCTCCAGGTATTTGTGTTCAAGATTTGATTTATATAAATGACATTTTGCATGTAAATATGCAGCCACTCATTTCACTGCCTGCCAAGAGGCATTTCAGCTAAACACAATCATGCTCCTCTTAATCTAAAATGTCATGTTCTCATATGCACCTACTGCAAAGGTTATTGCACGCATCTGAAAGTAAACAAATTATTCGGCAAATAATTGAGCCTCACCAAATTTTTGTCTTTTCTTCTTCTACCAAGGAGTATGAGTCCCCAGACAAGCATCCATCAATTCTGAGCACCTGACTTAAGATGATATGGAAATACTAATTGCCTTCCATTCACCCCAAATAGAGCTAAGTCCCAGCTCCAGGGGGATTGAACAGATGTGTTCAGAGAATACCAAGCCCTGGGCTAAAGTAAAGTTTCCTTGGAGTTTTATGAATAACCAAGGGCCTCACTTTCTGTCTTTCCCAAATCTGGACTTGCAGTCAGAGCCCTGCATGAGTAGATCATTTATAGCGCGAGATTGCGCTGTCTCAGTGTGTGTTGAGATCTGTATTTCTTCAGAAAACCAGAAGCGGCAAACATCACAGAGCATCTCTTATTTTCTCCTTCTGGAGTTCAAAAGGCTTTCAGGCTTCTGATCTACAACTAGAAGGTCTGATCTGCTACTTCAATACATATTTACCGAGTATCCGATGTGTCTATTGTCTACAGCTACTGCAGCACAGCTTTCCCAGGCCCCAGGATGTTTCCTCAGTACTGAGGCTGCAGCAGAAGTACCTCAGGCACTCCTAGTGACACTGCCTATATCTGCCTATACATTTGGCATGTTATAGATAGTTCTGGGGAGAATATGAAACCCAGGCTCTGAAGGAGAAATTTGAGCCATGATGATTACATGAGCCTCACCCTCCCGCTGCAGGACGCTACAGCCACTGCCTCTGTTGCTGGGCAAACTTCATTCCTGTCCTGCCATAGAAAAATTCTCCAAATTTCAGTTAGCTTTTTCACCTCCCCTGCCCCGCCCCGCCCCATATTCTTTTTAAGTAATCAAAGCCTGAATTATTGATCCCTTCTCTACCAAAACAACCCTGTGCTCTGCATTTTGTCACAGGTGCAGTTAAGCTGCTGCCATGGAATCACTCTCCTACGGTGTGACATTGGCTGCAGCTCAGAAACCACCTCTGTTTCCCCTCCTAGATCTTTGAGTGGCAAGCCCTAGTGAGGCCTGCCTCATTTTAGTCTCTCTCATGTCAGATACAATATGTACACACCTTTTGTGATGTCGAAATTAAAAAAAAAAACATAGCTTTCCAATTACATGCCCAAATTTTCAGTTGAGAGGTCTCAGATAAGATTTATTTTTCCTTTACACAAACATACTATACACAATGAGGCAAAGAAAAAAAGGACTGGAGTCTGCCTGACGAAATTTAATTTTCTTTTCCACTTTTAAACCTAGCAGGAAAGAAGGACTGAAATGCAGGTTTGTTTCTTTTCTTTTCACTTTCATGCATGTTGAACCTTTTATCATAAAACAATAACAACAAAGAAGATTAAAAGGAAACAAAGAGGAAATGTTCTTTCACTTTCAATCACAACAAAATTGATGGTATGTTTCACTGCAAGTGCTAAATTCCTCCTGCTTCAGACTGAAGGAATTTTTTTCCAAACTCAAATGGCACATATATATGTATCTACCATAAATTAGGGGAGCCTATAGAGGTTGCTGTTGTTCAAATGCTGTTAATTTTTCCAGTGAGATGGCTTTGCATCACTCTTCTGCTGTCCCTCAGCCCTGTCTGTGAGCTAAATACCAAGTTTATTTTCCCTCAGATGTTTCTCACTAAGGCAAGCTCCCAGCATTAGGAGAGGCAGCCTGTTTGAGTTTTAAACAGAGGAAAATAGCCTTCAGGTTTTAGCATACAGGAACATAAGCTGTAGTCTAATTGCTTAAAAGGCTGAAGGTTTGCCCTTGAGCATTGATCCAAACCTCACACAAACACAAGGCCCACATACATGTCCAGCAAAGTTCCCAGAAGGGTCTGTGCCCTGCATGGAGGGCAGGTTGCCCAGAGGTAGGAGAAGAAGGGTGGCAGCTTGCAAACTATCAGCTATTTTAGCCTGAAGAGTTGCCCCATCTCTAACCTGCTCCTACAACGGAGGCTGGTGAGGCTGTCAGGACTACTCACAGGTGGTGGACCTTCCCAGGAGCAGCAGGAGTCCGTAGATATTTTGACTGAAACAAACGTCTTTCTTTCTCCTGTGAATATCAGCAGAGACATTTGAGAATGAGGGAAGCACAGCTGTTGGATGTGGACAGTTTTTTGGGACAGAAAAGGCAAGAAGGGATGGTCTACAATGGAAGATGAGCCAAATGTTAACACAGCAGAAGAATCAGTCACTTGCCTGTGCAACTCATCCTTTAACCAAAGCTTTGTTTTAAATCTGAATTTTCCTTTTTCTCCCATCCCACCACTATCGTAAAACTCAGTTTTATCTACAGAATTGAGAAGTCTGTAATAACCTCAGTTCTGTGCCTGTACCTGGAAGTTAGAGTCAGTCTCCAGGCCTGAAGCAGGAAAGGTAGAGTTCTAAGTACATATCTCTGTCCTGTAGTTGTAAGATAAGGCTGTCCTTTACATGCGATGCCAAATTATTGCTCCTTGAGCAAGAGCCAACATCCCAGGAAGAGCTCAGCCTGAGCCAAATCGCCACTTGTGCTTGTTACTTATTCTGTGGTGGTAACCTCTGGCTTAAAACCACATTTGTGGCACTTAACTGTAGAAGAGATGATGGGCTAAATTGCTTCCTGAGTGGCACTCACAGATAAATATTTGAACTGATCAAACAAAAACCAAGACTCTGAAGCAACAGCAAAACCAGCAATTAGTTTAAATTTGTCATTGAAAACGTAAATTTTTTTGAGGCTGAAAATAGTTCAGCTACAACATTTTGCTAAAAGCCAAAAGACACCATATGAGCTCTTTTCCAGGATTCAGCAAAGGGAAAGAAGATAAACCAGAGAATACCACAGAACCAGCATTGCATCCATTTCAGCCCTGAGTCTGTGGTGTTGCTTTGGTTCCAGATGCCGTCAGGACAGCAATAGCACTTCAGCCTCCTGACTGCATGGTGTGAAAGAGCTGGTGAGGAGCTGTGGTGCTGTACAGACACCAAAGTCCCACCTGGAGGGACTCCCTCATTAGTTTCAGCTTCATACTATGGTACCCACCCTACTTTAAGAACTGGGAACAGGGAGCAAGACTGCATTTGCAGGACATTTTGATCACCACCACTAACAGAGCAGGGATGTCCTTTTCTGTAGAAAGAGCTGGGTTAAGAGAAACATACAGGTCTGGAGAAACATAAAAAACCCACAAAATGCTCTCTGCTGTATACAGACAGCCTCTCTGGAGGTCATTGTATGCTGTAAGCCCACTCATCTTTTAAGCTCCCAGTGCAATTAGAATTAGAACTAACTACTTCACAGCTGTTATTAAGATCACTAATGTGAAACTGCCATTCTGTTGCTAAAAGTCAAATGTTTTGCTTTATGCAATTTCAGGTGGGTCATGTGCTTATGAGGCTGGGCCCCAGACTGGATTTTAAGTGCACGCCCTTTAAATCACTACCTCATGCCGGGTCTTCCAAGCTAATGCTTTCCAGTTCTTTTCCTGGATTTATAACTTTCCCAAAATTTTCCAGGGGAGAGTCAGATTACCTGTCATAAGACTGCCTTCTCTTTAAGGATCTCTGCATGACTGTCCACATCCCCTAAGGGAATATAAATGCAAACCCACTGCCTGGCGATGCCTTCCAATACCCAAGACTTTGGAATTAAATTTTTGCAATATTCAATTACATTGCATCAATTAATATGTACAGAAAACCTTTTCACAAGTGAAACACTCTCAGAATCATTTAGTAAGTCAAGCTACCTTTTATTTTAACAGCATAGTTAGTGTTTTTCACATAATGTTTAGGTGTGACATCATCACCATGAATAATTCAGCTACGGTTTCTTATTGGTTTTTTTTTTCCTATTCACACTCTCGATTAACAAAGAAAATCTGGAGAGTAGAGTGCTGCAAGAACACTAAATTCATGAGCTGAGAAAATAAAATATATATGCTGAAGCATTTCTAAGAGTGATTTATTATTCTTGGAGTACAATATAATTACAGCATTTGTTGATTCTAACTTTGTTATTACACTTTCCATGACCTATTTGTTAAAAACTGCTTGCATATAATGTGTTTCTTGTACAAAGCAAATCTGCAGAATGGAAAACAGCACTGCTGACACTATTACGATAGGGCAAAGAAAATAATGTAAAATGAATTTACTAAGAGTTTAGTGAGTATCAAAATTATCACTGCATCCATTTAACTCACCATTTAAGTCAATCTGCTTTATTCTCCCACCAGATTCCTGCCTCATTCCCTGCTCTTGACCTTTTTTCTCATGCCCTATACTCACTCTGTAGCTAGCTATTTCATATAATTTTTTACATCTTTCTCATTCATTGTGTGACCTCAGTGCCTTATTTGCTGAACCACCCTGACTTTCTGTGGATGAAAAATCTACTAATGCCCTCAGAGTCGTTTGTTTGTGGTTGGTTGGGTTTTTTGTTTGTTGTTTTTCTTTTTTTTACCATGGAATCTGAGTATCTCTGATGTGTCTACTGTCTCTGATGTGTCTCTTCTTTACTTATGGAACCACTTAACACAAACTGATGTCTTTATTTTCACACCACCTCCATGAGGTAAGTCTTTTTTTTATTTCACATATAGGGAATTGAAGACTAGGATAAAGGTGCAATACTAAAAGATGCAAAGATGGGTTTGGTTTATATCCAGTTCCTAAGGCATATATTAGCCATTTGGGTCCTTTTCAAGTAACCATTCTGCAAAACAGAACTGGATATCCCTTACACAAAGAATGCAATACACTTTGAGAAGGGCCTCTGGTAAGTACTGCTTTTCATTCGTTGCCCAACAATACCCATGAGGGGTTAGTTTTGGCAGAGTTAAAATGCAGTTCTCCAGAGCAGACTGTATCCTTTTAAACCATAAGTCCTCTTCTCTTCAGCTCCTTGTCTCACTTTAAACACTTAGTGCTTTCTGGCACAAATGCAACACTAATGACAGAGGTGCCATTACACCCCTCAGACCAGAATCTACAGCTCATACCAACAAAGTACAACTAGGCAATGAAACATTCTCTCATGAAAGCACATACCAATACAGGTCAGAAACTGAGGTGGTTTTAAGTGTGTTTTCCAGTGGAAACAGCTCTCCTATCCCCTAAGAGGTCACAATATTTTAAGTTGACTTGCCAAACTACAGGGATATTAAATTTCCCAATTAATTAGGTTTAATATATTTGTGTTACAGATTAACCTATGAGCTTTCTCCCCAGAATCTTCCTGATAAATGACAGAAGAGTTTTTCTTGGTATATGTAAAGCTTATGCAAAATACAACACTAAAATGTGGCAAAGCCATAAGCTATGATAACAGGTTCCCATAACTGACCGTGTTAAGAAATTAGCAGTGCTGGGTTTGGAGGTTCAATTAAATCAATAATCTCCAGTTAGGAAAAAATGGCCTTGGCATTTGTAATGTCCTACATTTTTTGTAGTATTGACTATTACATCCATCTTTGAAATATGTTTCGAAGAAATGATACAATTTGAAAACCACCTGATTTGATCAAATGGGCCAATCCCTATATTCCTATGAGTCAGTCTGCAGGGAATGTGATCTTTTTTCAATTTATTTTTGTCTTTAGGAAACATTAACATTTAACTATGTTTATATGAACATGGAAATTAAGCCTTTCTCATTATTTCATGTTGATTTTTACAAAAGCTACAGCTGGGCTTTTCCTTTCATAACTGTGATTATCAGCTGATTTTTGGCTCAAAAGTCAGAAAAAAAATCCCCATTATTTATTTAGCTAATTTAATTGAGTTGCACTGAACATGCTTTTGAAAAGATAACTGTGAAGCCAGTATTACAGTAATGCACTTGGTGGAAATTAATTAATTCTAATTTGTGGGTTAATTAATGGGAGTAACTTTATTAGGGGAAAGGGACATTCAGGTGTAGATTAAAGAAAAAAAATTTTGAAAAGCTGATAAAATCAAATGAGATTAAAATCAAATGAGCCATAGGGTGGCTAAATGTGGGAGCATGGCATCAGCTGTGTTTAGAGCAGCTATTTTCTTCTTTTAAAGACGAAAAGAAGAAAAATTTGTAAGCTTGGATATTATTTTTTTAGGGGCTTATGGTAACTGTTGTCCATAAAATGTTCAAGGCTTACGGTCCATACAGGGCTGTCACTTATCCAGCTGGTAGGGAGGGCAGGTTTATTAACTCACTTTGTGTTTCATGGAGGCTTTGCTGGGCACATCACGAGTGTGTTGGATTCTGTTCACCTACGTGAACAACAAATGAAGGGCTTTAACTGTTGGGTTATGATTGTGCTGGGAAGGAATACATCTGGTCTATTTTTAACAGCTCTGTGTCGGAGAAAGAGATGTCTTCTTTTCAAGGCTTTTCAAAATAGAGAGACCTTAAAAATGTACTTCACTTTATCAGCTCACAGTGCCCATGCAAACAGAAATGAGACAGGAAAGAACAGGAAGGTCAAACTTGCGTAAACACAATGTTGCATATGTTGACTGCCAGGAGAAAGAGCAGCGTGCAGCTGAACTGAATGCATTATGCAGAGCAGACAGAAGATGCTTCTCTGGCAAAGTCATATTTCTCTTTTATGCAAGTTCCCATGTGATAAAGCTCAGAACTACTATTTCCTTTTAGTAATGTAGGAAGCATAAAGTAAAATGGATTTTTATGAATCTGGCATGATGTTTTTAATAACAAAAGCAAAAGGAGTGTTTGAATGTCTTTGTTTTAAAGTTCACCCTATGTATTTTTCTGTTTCTGTCAGGAAAAAGCTAAATTTCCTAGCACCATCTTTCTAATAAACCTCTGTTTCTTTTCAGGAACCCCACTTGGTGCTGCAGAGAGGAACCCACCAGAAGCTGACCTCCTTATCTTGAATTTCATATGTAATGAGTAGCTAAATCTGACACCAAATGATTTTAGGAAGAAAATTCAAAGTCAAGCCATTTCCTTTGAAAAAGTCATTTGAAACCATTGGGGAACAGATATGGAAACATAATTTAAAACTCATTTTCCCCCTCAAGTAATTGGGATTAATTTCAATAAATCCAGTGTTTGCTATGCACAGAACATCTCCTCCTCTCTCACCACAAGCCCTGGACACTCTGGACTACTCTTTCATTCTGTGCTTCCTATAAAAGTGCTCCCTCATTCTGCTTGCGTAATTCAGATTTGTTTTTATCTGCAAGAAAATGCCTCTCCAGTTATCGAGACTAAGCCTGCTGTAGCTGTGAGAGAAGTGCCTGGCCTCAGCTGTGCCACAGTGAAGCAGCACCGCAGTCCCACCTCCAGCCATGCCAGGGACATGCGACCCCAGCTTTGCTCGTGGGCACCTCCACTGACGACGCTCAAGGACTGGGAAGAAGCTGTGCTGTCTGGCACTATCTCTATTGGAAAGCACTGTTTGCATTTGTAATGCAAAGCAGACATGATTTCAGAACCTGATCTCTTTGACAACAAAGGCTGTAGAAGATTAGAAATACTTAGATTTGCAGTTCATTAAGAAATGTATTTCCCTCTGTAAAAGGAATTGGTTTTCTTAACTCATTTGCCTTGCTTCTCTCTTGAGTGTGTATTTCCATTTGTGCCTTTAGTGTATTCAGGTAGTTCTATGAACTGTGGATGGGTTTTTTTTCCACCAATTAGTTCCTCTGGGACTATTTTATTAAAGTCTTTTTGGCATTTAAAATGTGTAGATGATATCATTAATCCGATTAAAGCATAGGTAAAGTTGATAATATGAAATGTGAAAAAGCAGTGCAAGGTTTCATTATCAATACAATTATATTTTTCAGTTGTTGCTTGCTTAACCTTTTTATTTTTTTCTCCATTTCTTTCATTAGCTCTAATCTACCACTGTGAGAGGCAGTTCTCTGCTTCTTCAAGCATTTTGAAGGTAGAAGTGGACAGAACTATTAGCAGAGGGATACAAGCCTTTTATCTCTCTCTGGCTGAACTCCAGTGAAGTCAGCTCAGCCAGCAGAACTGTTCATTTTCCTAGGGGGATGAGCAATTGGGGTCTCAGTTTATTTTCCAGTCCAGAATGGTTTTACTGAAAAATCATGATAATCTATAGGCTTGTAGGTAGTATCAGGAAAAAAGAGCCATAAAATACCATTTCATCCCTGGAAGTGTCCCAGGAATGATTTTAAAGGCACACTCTATTCTGTTTCACTGGCAGGCTACCACCACTGACATTCTGTCAGTACAATAGAGCAGCTCTTGCACCTGGGCATGATGAGCAGCAAAATAAGTCAAGGCCATAAGAACTGCTAAGTGAAAATGGTGAAAATAACAATGAGGAAGTGATTTAAGACAGGAATTCAGAGTGAAGAGGTAGGTTTAATTTTAATGGGAAAGAGAGAAAGCTCATGGGGGTTTACATAGGCTAATTCTCGTGTGATACAGTTCTCTGGGGGAGCTGATTTGTTTTGACTTGAAATTGGGCTGTATCTGATGGCACTTCCCTTTTTGTCCATTCTAAGGGAGTGATCATGGAGAGACTGTGAGCTGGTGGAAGGAGTGTGAGCTGAATTGAAGGAAAATGCTGGCTTTGAAGCCCACTAGGGCACACAAGTTCCCACACCTACACTACAGCTGGGACTAATCAGTGGATGATGTTTTTTCCTCTGGGATTTTCATGTTGCTTTCCAGTCAGCATTCACTTGAACTAATGCAAGCAGATACTTCCAAACCTAAATCTATATCCCTAAGGGTAGCAATTCAAAGTTGAAATTATTGATGCAAATTAAGGAAGACTTAATACAGAAGGCTTGTATCTGTAAAGTGATTCATCCACATCTAACCCTGGGATTTCTTGATCTCTCAGTTAGAGGAGCAGGTTAAGAAACTAGAATTCTGTTCTTACTAAGACTATGTCAGTACAATGTGTGTTGTGGCATCATTTTCATCCTGTGTACTTGGTTTGATCATCTATCAAATGAGTCTGTAATAATAAATTAATTTTTTTTTATTAGGTTCTACAGAATCTTTTAAAGTTTCCACATATTTATGTTTGTGTGTGCATGACTCTTTGTCTTGCTTTGGTAAAGTGTCTTCTAACTGCATGAGGCTGCAGTTTGTGAAATGCCCGGGGAGGGGGCTGTCAGTTGAAATTACGGTGAATTGTGCATGAAGCACGTATTTTCCTCATAGACATGATCTCAGCATAAATGAATAAAAAATATTTGTGCAGGCTCTTCCAATTGGAAGCAAGTGAATGAAAAATGAGAGCCACTCTTAATCTGTATGATACCTTTAAAAAGCACACGGGAATCAATTTGGTCTTTCAGACACAATTAAGGGTTACAGAGCTACCCTAAAAGAAACCCAGTGTGCAGCTGCCATTCAAAAACTCAGCCCTCCAGGCTACCTGACTGAAAGACTGAGGTACAACACGGCTTTAGAGAAGCAATGGAAAAGAAGATAGCCAACAGAAAGGTTTATTCTCTAAATGAGCAGCAAAACCCCATTAAGTGTTAAAAACAATGACCATGCAGAAGAGCAGATTAATGTACAGTTCAGGAACATGAGTCCTGATCCAGACTCAGTGCTTAGCATGTGTGCTGGATAAAACCTCAGAGCCTTATTTTTGCACAGATTATTAAAGATTGTATTAATTCCTCTAATGCCTCGGAAGCAACAGTGACTTAGTTATCCCACTCATCCCAAAACAGTTGGCAGGATCTAAAGCTGAATCCTGACAAGACTAGAGTAAGAGCACAATTGGGAGGGTTTTAAAATCCCTTTTCTGGCACATAGGACAATTCCTGGCCTCTGCATGGGCCCTTTTGCGTGCTGCCAGTGTTGTCCCCCTTGATTCTGCCCTTCTGAGCAAAAGGAGCATCATCCAAGATTCACACGTACTTTCTGAGCCTGGGAACCCCTTCACCTTGTCCCAGGTACTCTAAAAAGTGTATGGAATGGCCATGGATATAACACATCCAGAGTGAATTAGGAGATGCTGTTAAACAACACTTCAGTTCTGTAACTTGGGAGGTGAAAGGTGTCTAATTAGTAAGAAAAAGATGAAGAAGAATGAAGAGATAACAATAACGAGGCAGGGGAGAAAAAAGTAAGCAGGTGTTTAGTGGTGTTCATGATGAATACAAACATATGAAAGCAATGCAGGAATAGACAACCTCTAGTTGAGCTTTTTTTTCAGTGCCACTATGTTATTGTAAACAGCTGAAGGGAAAACTTTTTGAAAGAAACAAGCATGGATTACAAGAGAAGAGGAAACAATATTCACGAAGCATTTCATGATCATCAGGCTTCCTAATGCAATCCCTCATCTCAAATATTAGAAATGCTTTGAAGTCTGATGGCTGCTCTCTCTCTTCTTCCTCTCCAAAAATGTGGTCTTCTAAAGACAGCATGTTATCCAAAAGAAGAATACTTCAAAAATTTTCAAATGTTGCCATAGACAGTTTCTTTCAAGTTATGTCAATTAGTTTGCTTTTGTAATTCTATTAAAAGGAGCCTATAGGTCCAAAATCAGCTGTTAGCAGATTCTGTTGTGGTACACAACATGTGGTCCCTCAAACTTTGGAGAGCAAGGAAAACACAAGTTTAAGTGAGATGACACTGAATATCAATCATCCTCTAGGAATACCAGGGAATTACAAGAAAGTAATCTCTGGCTAATGTTTGTGCCAGTAAAACAATCTCATGTAATACACCGATTCATTCAGATATCAGCCCAGTGGTCAATTCGTATTAGTACTTCTGTAGCAGCTGAATGTTTTTTCTCTGAATATGGTGACCAAAATCAAGTTCAGTACACTGTAGTTTGAAGACAAAGCTGCTGGAAGAAGATACTATTTCTACACAAAGATTTAAGAACTCCCAGTACAAATACTAATAAACTACATACATAGGAATAGTTAAAAAACTTCTTGAAACAGCAGCACTTTTTCTAGCTGAGAAATGTTAGGTCTGCTGTGGAAAAGGCTGTCAACCCAGGCATTCAAATCTAATTCCCCTGGTGCTTTCCTAAACTGTGGTCAAACAAACCAGTAGAATAGCAAAGGTGTTGGTTAGAAGCACCCAGTGTACAGAAGTTCCTAAGACTGCTGCTTCTGTGAGGCATCCAAGTGCTGGGACATGAGACTGGGACATCTATTGATCTGCACAGTGCTGGCTCATCCATCACCTGCTCCCTGCATGTGTGCTCTGTAGGGTGAAGAACAGGTGACAAATTCAAGTATAGGTGACTACCTCCTTATCCATCCTTTCATTGTAAGAGGATAGAAGGAGGCTGGAGGACCACTCTTTACTCTGAGGGGAAAGGTCTGGCTGACTGTGCTGCTAGGCAGGCTGGACCATCCCCAAAATTTCTGGAGAAAGTGTTGTCACGGAGATGGGCCTGATGGTTTGTATTTAGAGAGCTGGACTCTGGATAAATAATGACATTCGAATCCAACAGACGCATATAATTAAAGAGGCAATTTAAAAGACAAAGATGTGGAAAGGAGAGTATAGGAGAAGTGGGCTACTAGCTTTTTTTCATAAACAATGCCCTCTCTAAGAAAATCTTTGTTCCTTTAGTTTGTCCTGCTAATGTTTAGTTTCCTGCTGTACTTGAAGTATAGTAGAAGGCTCAAAATCACATGGTTTATTAGCACTGTGCTTATACCATGTTAATCTCAGGCCCCCATATTTCTTGTAATGTACTCATGGGAGATCAGGAAGACTTTTTTATTTATTTATTTTGATATTCTGTTTGGCTTTGGAATATTATTTCTACTCACCTCTGCAGCATTGTAGTTTGACTTCAGTTACAGGTAGGATTTTGGCAAGGTACACACAGTAATCTGCACTTGATGTATTGTTTTTCACACAAGAGGAAAATCTAAATTCTGTGGAGAACATGTGTTAGTAAGCTGACAGAAAAAAACAAAGACCATGAAATTCAGATGTGTTTGGTTGGTGTTTTGCTAATCCACTTAGCATAAAGCCAAGCACAGATATGGAGCCAAATGGGAATTGTCTCTGCATCAGATCATGAGCAGGTATTAAGGTTTGTTTTCTACCCTTTTCTATAGACTGAGTCATGATATCACACCAGGCTCATCTGGGAGCTTTATTTAGGAAAGCCACGGCTTTTATAGGGATATTATTAGCCCTATGACTCTATTATTACTGCTTCATTTGTGTGAAAATACAGCACATTTGGGCACAAGGCAGTGTGTTTCCTCTGCTGCGTGATGGTGTTTGGACTTGTCTACAACAGACATTGCTGGCATTTTTAACAAAAAGCTTTGGAGCCAGGACCCTGCGGGTCAGGAAGCCCTTTTCAACTCTGTGCTCCTAGGCCAGTGCAGTTTGCATGCCACAGAATCTGCCCAGCAAATGGAATGGGCAGCAAAAGCCTCTATGAGCACTGGCAGTTTCTGAGCATAACCCAGACACCAGGCAGACCAATGCTGTCACATCACGGATGGCTGTGTGTCTGTAGCACAGCTACACTTGAGAGCCTGTGCAATTCTATGTATGGAAACTTAAGTATCAACAAGATTAGATAAAAGGGTTTGTGACTGAGTGATGCCTTAATATTGGGAAAAGGCCATGAAATGGAACTCCTCATGCACACGGCCCTAAATCTTGTTCCTTTAATACCTAAAAAATGCCACACGCTTCCACGGTAAGGGACTTCTCCTTCGAGGGAAACAGCGACGGAACATCAAAAATGTAAGTGCCAAGGAAACACCACCGTGGTGGTGCCTTCAGTCCCGAGCGCAGCTGGTGAAGCCCGAGCAGCCCTGCCAGCAGCACAATGGGAGGTCTGGAAAAAGTGAGTTCTGTACTTTATTCCCTATCTCACAGGAACATTTAATGGGTGAATGCTATGAGATTTTATGGTCAGATGGTTATTCATAACAACTTAAGCTGTTTCCAAACTCTGCTTAATCTCTGGGTGAGGCTTGGCAGTGAGACCCTCTTTGCCTTCAGACAGTTTTGGAGCAGCTCTGGTTCCTCTCTTTTACATGGAGTAGTCTTGTTACCCTTCAGCCAGTCAGCCTCTTGCACACACTTTAGCTTTTGACAAACGGGCTGGCTTGGCGTTCACATGATGGAATGCCAGGCAGTTCATCCCGCTCCAGAGAATGCATGCCATCATCTCCTCATGCAGCGCTGCTTCACCACCCAACGTTATGAAACCAGAGCTCTCCTACCAGCACGTGCTGAAAGGCTGAGGGCCGGAGAGCTGTATTACCAACCACACCGAACACGTTGGCACGGTTGATGCCATGATGCTTTTTTTGCTTTTTATATATACCCCCCTTTATATACTCTTTTTTATAACTTTTATGTATTCTTAAGGGCCTTTTAGCCCACATACTTCTAATTCTTCAGGTTTGATAAACAGCATAGACCCAATATTCCGTTAAGCCAGGAGACCAAACATCTCAGAAGCCTCAGACACCAAGGTCTTCTCTGGAACACATTTTGTAAACTGAGATACAAGGGGAAAGTTCCTCGGGGAGGGGGGTTCGCTCAGCCTCTCATTGGGGAATCTTTGATAGATATGCTAATTGGCAAGGCCTATAATGTTATACCTGAACTATTGTAGGTATGCATTTCGGGGGTGCATTTCGATGTGCATTTCGGTGTGCATTCCAGCGTGTTCCACCTGGACGGAGTGCACCAAGGATCCTTAAAATAAATACCGAGGTAAAACCCCTTTTTTTTCCCTTCTAACCGTGTTTAGCTCTTGATTTTAAGACCAAGGAAAGGCATCAGGGTCAGCTTAAAACCTTTTTACTGTTTAGTGGTTTAGTGACTTTTTAGCGTTTCCTGCCGCTAACGAGCCAAGGAGACGCTCAGCCGCTGTGCCGGGGCAGCACGGGGGCAATGGCGGCGCGGGGCACGTGACGCCGGCGCGTTATTTAAACGCCGCCGGGGCCAGCGCTACCTCTTCCTTCCCTCAGGGCCGGGACGGGCGGCGGCTGCAGGATCTGCTCGGCGAGTCCTGTGCGGGGCCGGGGCCGGGGCACAGCAGCGCCGGTCCGTGCTGGTCCGTGCCCACCGGCTGCGTGTTCGGGCGGTGGCGAAGGGCGGCGCTCCCGCGGCGTCGTGCGCTCACTCGGCCGCGTAATGGGCGATGCTCTGCGGCCTCTGCTCCAGTTCGCCGAACAGCGGCATTAATTAGCGGCAGCGATGCGAACTCTTGAGGAAGGGTGATTGAGGCTTCGTCATAGCTGGGAATTCGCAATGCCTCGGGAGCGCTGGAGGTGTTGCCCAGGAATAGCACTGTGCGAACGGGTAGAATTAAAACCAATTTGCTGCTCTGGGTTTTGTTTGTTTGCTTTTTTCTCCCTGGGATGTCTTGGCTGGGGCTCTTACATTTCCTCGGGTTGTTGTAGTTCTGCCGGGGCGCCGACCAGCTGCGGTCCCGGCCGCGCTGCCCCTCGGTGCGGGCACCGGAGCTGTCCCGCTCCCTGCCTTGGGACTTGGTGAGTTTGGGGGGCATTGCCCGTGCCGATGCTTCAGGAAATGTCTGTCTGACCCCGCCATGGGCGAGGGCGGTGAAGGAAGGACAGCGACTTGAGCAGCCAGGTGGTCTCTTGTAATCTTTCCTTGCTTCGGTTCCACCTGCAGTACCAACAGAGTTTTGGGTACTCCGGCTAATAAGTCCTCCATGCCATGTAACTTCATTGCAAGTGTTGCCTAGCATGAATTCCAAATAGCAACTTTCTTTGTTTTGTCAGGTGGTGGAGAGGATTTTTCTTTGTATTTTTGGGTTTATTTTGTGAACTTTTATCCTAATATGTGGCTACTTCAAACAAAGTCTCCAAATTTTGAATATGAAAGTAACATCTGGTTTGTGCTCAATACCGTTATGAGCAGGAAATGCAAATAGAGTTTTGTGTTTTAACAAAGCACTCTTGGATTGTCATTCTAATGAAAGTTTCCTACATCCCAATTATCCTAATGTCACACAAGGTTTTGCTAGCTCTTTTAGCTGAAAAAGAAACAAACTTGCTAAACATTTCAGTGCAAAACTATCCCTTAGGATGACTGTCCGTTTTAATAGCATTAACTAATCTGCAACTTGCAGTTTTTTCTACTTACCATATTTTAGAGTCTCTAGGCAATACATAAAATTTTTTTTAGGTCTTCTACAATCTGTTGTGCAGATTGTATCAGGCATGGACTATTACTGATAAGCTGACACCCAGCTCTTCACACATACTTGAGACTGCTCCAAGGTCAAGTAGCATGGACAGGCCATGCTGACCTAGAAGTGTTAGGAGTATTTGTAGTGTTTCATTGGGGTGTGCATTTGACTTGGGAGAGGGCTCTTTCGAGGCCCCCTTAGCAAATAATTGCACCAACATTTCCTGCTGGCTTTCCTTCTGGGATTTAATTTGTATTCCTCTTGTGGTTTGAGCTGTTGTCACAAGTTGTTGAATTGAGTTACAAGAAACTCTTGTTGAGTTTCTTGTAAATTTCTGCTTTTTGTTGTATTGTTTGCCTGGTAACTCAAATAATGAAGTCTTTTTCCAGCTGTTGTGTATCACTGTGATAAACCTGGTTCAATGTAAGAAAGAAAATTATGAATACAGTGTTATGGAAGTTTATTTTTACATTGGATAACTATTTTGTTTTATCATAGTGTTTGTAACTGTTGTGCAGATTACCTGACAAGGAAAAACAACCCAAACCAACAACCAAAAACTGCTTTCCTTGTAAAGTTTCTATCTGGTTTTATGTGTAATGTTTCCTTTGTCTATTCTAAAGACAAAGGATTTGGTTGTTCTTCACCTGACCAATTCCCCCCAACCAACCCCCTTCGATCATTTGCATTTTGAATGCTCTGGAGAAAGAAGGTAAAATAAGAGCTGAGAAAGGGGATGGTATTGCCACAAATCAATTGTACTCAACAGTTGGTTTTCTGGTGTGCAACTGCACTATTGCTTTAGCGAGCTTCAGAGAAGGAAATGTGATGATATTAAGTGTGGGAGTACTCAGGGTGTTACAGATGTGGGTCCATCAACTTACTGTTTCTCTTTAATGGTCACCTACCTGGCATTGTCTTCTTTCTCATTTTACAGGCTGGGCATCTTTGCATTTCTATATCTGCATTTATATTTGTAAATTAAGATTTGTTTTAAAAACACGTATTTTCAAATGAATTGTGATTTTTCTGTAGCGTCTCTTCAATGTATTTCAATAATGTGATCATTAGTACTGCACTTGCCGCAGTCATGCAATATTTGGGTATAGATCACATGACTGAGTTTACTTCACTTAACATAGGACACAGCTGCAAAGGTCGTAGTGCAAAAGGCCTCCCAAAGGCTTGAGCATTGTTGTCAGCCTCTCCTGCGAGAGATGAGCTATTTCAGCTACAGACTCCAAGCAAGGAATACAAGAACTGTAGCCATAACTTTATTCCTAAGATCAACAAGTCTTTGAAGAGAGTGAACTGTCTTCAGTACAGTTCTCATCCTGTAGTCACCTTGCCCCACACAGCTGGGTTAGAAGTGTCTAACATATGGACAAGAGCAGTTAAAGGCCTGTCCAGCAGTGTTGTTAACTGCATGAAGAACAGGGCTTATAACATGCTTTGGTAATTTAGCTGGCACTGTTGCCTTTTAATAATCTTCCAGGTAAAGTAGTAAAAGGTAAATTGATCTGAAAGGTACAGAGCTTGTGGCTGCTTTCTTCTCTAAAAGCCAACCAAACACCACAGCTTACTTGTTTCAAGAGAACTTACATAGAGAAACGCCTGGCATTGCTTACAGATGTTTGGAAGAAATTTGTGTCCAGTTTCCTGCTTCCTTTTCTGTATGTTTTTCCTTGTGAGTAGGACTAGCCAGAAGCATTTTTCTTAATATTTTAAGGTTATGGGAGTACTGCAGAGGAAAAGAAGGTAGTTATGGTTGCAGCTGGTAATGGAGATGGCTGGAGTTATTGGTCATGGAAGCCTGAATATGTGACAGGAGAGTCAAGCTCCAAGTCACAGGACTCCTTTGTGGTGACTTGAGATGCACAAATAGTAGAGCTCAATTTTAAAGCATGTTGTATAATACTGGGATCAGAGGGGGGAAAAGGCAACAAACGAAACCAAATTGTAAACCCTTGTCTTAGTTTGCCTGACTGTGGAATCCATCTGTAAATTAAGCAGGTGGGAAACCGGCAATCCTGAACCAAGAAACTACAGCAAGTCAGTTATTTCTGCATGGTACAGACATGACAAATAGAGCTAATCCCAGCTGCTTGTCTCCTGTACATAGAGGCAAAAGATGAGATTAAACTGGCCATCAATCCTAGTATGGAAATACTAAAGCATCTGTCAAATATTTGACACTTAGGAAACCAAAATTTGTTCAGTCTGGCACTGCTCGAGGAGCATCTGGTAAAAAAAGAGCAGAACCTGGAACAACTTCAAACAAAGTCTTGTTCCTGGAAGGTTATTGCTATGGTAACTACGTTATCTTAGCCTCACTCAGATCCCTGTTCCTCTTCCCTTTAAACTAGCTAAGAAGTATCAAAGTGTCCCACAGGTAATACAGATTGACAGAAAAAGTTTATCATTTCTAGGAGTGAAGATATTTTGGTGTTCTTTTTCAGATACCTTAAAAATCCTTATATGCTTAGAAATTAGGTTTCTAATACTAGAATGACTAAGGAGTGAAAATGAAAACGAAATTCAGTGTGGTGGTTTCCATGGAACTTGTCACTTTGGAAGTGAATATTGTAATGAATACTTGGGAAATCATAGTGGTGGTTTATTTCTGCTGTGTAAAAGGCTGAAACATATCCCAAGGTTTCCATCATGATTTGAAAGTATAATATGCTGAGCTACATTATCTGTTAATTTTCTGTTTTATTTTTCTTGCAAATTATACCTCTTTTAGCACAGTTATGTTATAAATCTTACCTTGAAAGCTGTGTTGTATTGGCAAAAGATGAAAGCATGAGTATACTGTCATATTCATGGTCTAATCTTACTTCTAAATGATGTTTCATGAGAGTATCATTTAGCTACAGCTCTCCTGTCTTTTAAATGGAGATAGAATTTGCTTGTCACATAAAGTTGTTCTGAGAATTAATTGCTTAATGTGGTATGTATGCACTGCTTTGAAAATGATGGCATATAGGTGATGAACATCATTACCAGGTAATTATTATTAATATACTGAGTTCTAATTAAAGCAACTATTGGTAGATGAAGAAGGTAGTGTCTGATTGCCCATTCTGATGTCAATAGTGCTACAGTCATAAACCTGATATAATGGGGTGAAGAAGCAGCTGTGGGAATAGCTGCTACTTTTGAGGAATCTCTTTCATCACTGAAACCTAATGGTAAAATGAATACACATTTTAGCATTTACCATGTTAAGGTAGTGATAACTGTAACTACTGCCAGACAGGCATATTTAGCATAAACAGAAATGAAATAGGGTCCTGCACATCTCTAGACAGGAGATTGTCGATCTCTGTCAGCATCTTGAGTTGTCTTTTGTGACCCCATAGGTAAGTGGTGCTGAGCGGTGTAGTGTTCTTGCTGCAAGCAAAATGCCCAATGTATGTGTTAAACTAAGGGAATTTATTAAAAAGAAGTATCTTGGCAACTGTATGTATGAATGTAAACAGGTCATTGTGTTAGACTAGGAAAAGCTCTGCTGATCAAATTGTTAGGAGTTTAGTATCCAGCCTGGGGATGAAATTATGAAAGAGGATACTGTAAGACTAAATTTCTGAGATAGATCTAAGGAGTTCTGTGCACTCACTGTCTCAATATTACAGTATTGGAATTCTATAGGTAGAATTACCTGCTCTAGGCTGGGTGATTATTTAGGAATATAAAGCAGTGCAATTTCATCTGAGACCACGAATTAACAGTTCCTTCAGTTTCAGCAGTGCTACAGTTAAGAAATAATTATAACCAGCAAATAAAGCACCAGAGTATCTTACCTAGTATGGACTTACCAACACAATAGCTTCTGAAGAGAATTTGTTGAATTAATATCTGTGGGGTTTTTTGGGGAGGTGTAATAAAATCCTAACTCCACAAGATGGAGAATTTGGGAAGCTGATGTATTAAGTCTTGTTATTTACATCCAGAGCTGTGTTATTTACAACCTTATAATTCTGATAATTGACAGAATACTGAGAGGGGAGTGATTAACTGTTTCTTTCCACTGCATTGTTAAGGAACCTGCAACAAAAAGGTTACTATTAAGAAGCAATCTTAGAAGAGCTGAATGTGTGTGACGTCTTGTGGCTTCAGAAAAGGATTGTAAAATGCTGTCTCGTGTTTCAGGGTATCTCTAATTCATCAATGATAGTGCATAATGATTGTCATGGTAAATTTCATAGAATCACAGAATATCCTAAATTGGAAGGGACACACAAGGATCACAAATTTTTTATACTTGAATTCCTACATCTGAACTTTTTTGTGGACTCAGTGAAGTAATAAATACTGTTAAACATTAATTTATAACACTGAGTCTTGATTGATCTCTTAAGTGATCACACTAACCTAAAAAAATTATTAGGTCTTTTGGTAGGTTTTTATCTTAGCCAATTTATTTTGATGCATGAAGTTTAATAAAGAATCTCATTTAACATGAACATTATTATATTTAATCACTTGATACCTGCTAGTTTTTCTTCAAATAGTAATTCTGTTCTTTCATCTTGCAGCTCTAAGATTTGGAGGCAATAAAGGGCAATGAAGCTGGTGTAGAGTCTGAAGAGGAGCAGCTGAGGGAACTGGGGTTGTTGAGGAGAAAAGGAGGCTTGGGAGGGACCTTTTAACTCCCCACAACTCCCTGAAAGGAGGCTGTAGGCAGGTGGGGGTTGGTCTCTTCTCACAGGTAACAATGACAAGACAAGAGGAAACGGCCCCAAGTTGCAACAGGGAAGGTCTAGATTGGATATGAGAAAAAACTGATTCACAGAAAGGGTTGTCAGTCCTTGGAACAGACTGCCCAAGGAAGTGGTTGATCCCAAACCCTTCAGAGGTATTTAAAAGATGTGCAAATTTAAAAGACGTGGCACCTGGGACATGGTTTAGTGGTGGACTCACAATGTCAGCTTAACGGTTGGACTCAGTAAGGTTCCAGGTTTCTTCCAAGCTAAATGATTCAATGTAACATTTAAATGAATTTGATTAATATAGTCAAGCTATTTTGGCTGATGTTCATCTAGATCGTTATAAAACAAGTCACTTTTCTGTGCTCATTTGCAAAATTCTTTTTTAATGGAAGCAATTAAAATCAGCTTTTTTTTTTTATTTGACATGTATATGTGCTCTGCAATATTTAGTTTTAGACATGGGGTTTGATTTACTTTTTCTGTCTTCTGGTGTCAAGTATTTAACTGGTTTAGGAAATGGGCTGCATTTCTAGAATCAACTTGTATAATCGCACTCTAAAGCAATCCTTGGTTTTAGTGAGATCTCATGGGCTTTCTCTCTTCTATCTGACAATAACATTTGGAATATAGTCATAGCTCAAAGGGCAGTGATTCAAAAACTCCCTCCTCATATAGTACAAATACTGATGAAGATAGGTATTGTCCATTTTCTAATGCTAACTGTGGGAGGATGCTTGCAATTTATCATTACATTAAGAGTCCTGTAAAGCCAGTAGAGTTGAGAGCCAGTTTAAATAGCAGTCCTGGGTTAAATAGTTTGTAATCGTTGCATATGAAGGAGGCAGGTGCCGAAAAATCTGACAAACCCCCCCAACTTTAAACATTTGGTTCTGTTTTGCTAAGCTGTATCAAGCCTAAAGCAGGTTTTGAAATAAATTTCATCTTCTAAGAGAGCAATTCTTCCTTTTGCTTTTGACCTTATTTTCTAGGAATCCAGTGTTGTAATGGATTTCAATTAAAAAAAATAAAAAGCCCACAGGAAGACAAAAAGGTGTTATCCAGCTTTGACATTTCTCACTATTTTCATTGCTTACCACTTACTATACTTGGTAATAAATTTTGGAAGGAGAATATGACTTGGAATTTTACTGATGTTTGAAGTCTTATTTCATACTGACATTTTTGGCATAGACCTCTATTCTTTTACTCTCTGCATTTTTCCTTTTTACACTTCTTTATCTTTATTCATTGCTACATGCTAGCTTCAAAGAAAAAAATAATCTTTAATCTTCTGATTCTACAGCGAGTTGTTTAGGAAAGAATGAAAAATGCTTTGGTGATGGAATAAAAGTTGCAAATTCTATCACAGTAGCTTGTAGAAGTCCCAAACAAGAAATGGCATCTTACTGTGGCAAGTTTTCTATAAATAAGTAAATAGAATCCGGTGCCTTATGCTCTAATAATATAAGCAATGGTATAACTGCACTTGTTAACATGTTGGTTGGTGGGCAGAGTTCCAGCCAGTAGAGGATGAATAATACTCAAGTAGAGCATCACTTGCTCTTTGTTCTGCCCCTTCAAACTGAATCATAGAAGAAACAAAAAGGAACAAAAGGAACATGGAGGAATTCCGTCTACCAGAGGCCTTCCAAAAATCCCAAGAGTTGAAAGTGGCACATTCATTTCTATAGAGAGGTGATTGTGGTAATGCATAATTAATTAGATATGTATGATGAACCCATTACATGGGTTTAAAAGACCAAGAAAACCCAAACTCAAGGTAGCAAGTGCAGTGTGAGTAAATAACTAGCTGAAGGTCCTTCATAACTAACATAAATTGTGCAGAAAGTGGGAGCAGGATGAGGAGCTAGTTTTAGTTCAGAGGGTTCTGACCAAAAAGGAATTCTTCCCTCATGCTAGTTTATGCTGAAAAGAGTTCAGAATAATGAGGGCACTGTGAAAGTTTTAGTTAGAAAAGGAATATGAAATTTTAAGTTGAGCTTTTATGTTTTCTCATATTTTTGGTGCAAGTCAAGCAATCAGAACTTATTTACTGTTTGAATGCTTTTCTTGTTGTCTAGCAGTGGATCCTGTGTCAAAAACAGATAGAAAAAAATGCCAGTTTGTCTTCAGTTGTGCCAGTCATGTACAAAGTTGACACCTGCAGCAGTGTTGAAGGAGCTGGCATGATGAGAGAGGACAGATTTAGCATTAATATCATGCAGATTGTGGGACATAAATTTTACTGATTCACTGGTTTTGTTTTTAATGGAAAACTGCCCAAAGCCCAAAATGTACGAATTGAAAGTTTCCCTCTAATTCACTGAAAAATCAGCAGCCTGAGGACATGCTGATTTATCCTGTATGCTTCTGTTCCTGGTTAGTTCCAGCTGCCAATACAGTCTCCTATCTCTGGAATGCTGCTTCTTTAGAACATGTGTATCATGCTGGACTTTAAAGCAGATCCACGTTTTGTAAAACTGTACTGAAGATCAGGCATTTAATCAAACTATATTAAGAATTAATATAATTCTTCCTGCTTTTAGCATATGTTTAAACATTAAATTCTTTAACTATTTATGCTATAAAGTTTTAGAGATCCCTCAGAGGGCTATTTTAATCTTAATTATGTAGCTGCTGAAAGAAACTGTTAATTACTGGTAAATTCATGCTCTTAAACATCTTGGTTTCATCCTGGGTAGTTATGCCCATACTACGTTGTTATACCACCTCAAAATGTCAGAATAGTGTTGGTATCTTTCATGGCTCTGCCATCTAAAAGGGCCTTATTACATGGTGTGTGCAAATTCTGAGTGAATCACTCAGATAAACATGAACAGGTTGTTTGCTGGTGCCATTTCTCACAAAACTTGTGGGTTTCCTTGAATTCTGTTCCTAGTCATTGATTAATGTAAATATGTATAGATACCTCAGCTTTTGGATGACTCTTAACAGGTTCAATTTTCCAAGGCTTAGGCTTGTTCATTATTTTAGAATTATTTTTCCATACTTCCTCATTTAAATGATGTAGTCACTCCATTGTTAATTATCTGGGTTTCTCAAACAGAGGTAGTAGTAGATGTAAATTTTATTGCTCTACTAAGTGATTATCAGTTAGCAATGATAAAAATTCAAAAGCTAGTTAAAGCCTTGAATGTAATTAGTTTGGTATTCATTTGAATTTGGCAAATCCCTTTTTGAGTGTAAAAAATGAAGAATTTTTTTCACAGTTCTTTCTGAGATAGTTCCTTTGGTTTTTTCCTGTTTTAATTAGTATCACGCTTGGTATTTCCCTATGGGTTTCATTGACAAGATCTGGAGTATTAGGTTTTGGAAAGATAAGGACCTGAATGTGTTGTTCAAAACTTCATTTGAGAGGGTGTCATGAGTCCCCAAGGGACTAAGGGGGAGCTTTGCTCCATAAGTAGCCTGGCTCTGTCATGGAGAGGACATCAGCCAGGGAGGCTGGTGAAATTTTTCTCTGTGGTTCCCTCAAGTTTGCACCTGAGTTCCTTTGACCTTTGGTAGAAGTCCCAGCTCATTCTTACCTGTGCCATTGTGTACAGCTCTGTGTCCATTTTCTGTGCCACCTGTGAGGTACTGCTCAATGCTGAGAGCTTATTTTATAGAGAGAGGGCTCCACCCTGGTATAAATTGTACAAAATGGGGAATTGTTTGTCCACACCTGTTTCACATTGCCTTAGCTATTTATTTTTCAGCCTCAGTTGCCAAAGTAGTTTAAAAAGCGCACTACTTCAACCTGACATGAAGGTTTAGATAAGGAAGGATCTGAGCAGAGAGGGTTACCCTACTCCCCATAGTCTTTCCTGAAGCAATCTCTCACTATATGCCTCTTGAATTAATAAGAAAGTGGGTTTTGGATGCAGCCAGAGGTGGAAGAATCTGTCAGTGGGTTTTGGACATTGGCCAAAGATGTTTAAGGGAAAAGCAACTGTTTGCTTTTTTTTTTCTTCTGCAATCAGAAGTCAGGATTTTCATTTTTTGGGAAAGGTGAGGCTAAATGAAATGTGTAAACAGACAGTAGTTGCATCTCTTTTATTACTTGAGAACAATTTAATGTTATGGAAATAAGAATTATATGAGAACCTTTCTAAGGGCAAAAGATGAAACTGTTTTAATAATGAGAGAGGAGCGGAGACATCACTCTTCTTGTCATAAGGTTTGCTTTTCAGTAGTGTGGTACATAAACTGTGTAAAGATAAAATACAGGCATGAGATTCTTGTGCAGCTGGGACCGTATCTTTTGAGATGCTAGATTTGGGAAAGGAAAAAAATTATGTCTATTTACTGACAAGATTTAAAAATGGTGATACTGCACTGACTGAATGTGATTCAGCAGAAGGATCATTTTAAGGACCCTCTAAGGAGTCCAGGGTTCCTCACTGCCTAGTTCAGGTCTTGCATAGTGCCAGATCATGGGGTATTGGGTCACTTTTCACATCTGGGAATCCAGCTATTAATATAACTAAATACTGGAAAAATGTTTTGGAAGCCTTAAATGCTTCAGAAAACTTTAAACCTAGATGTTGTAGAAAGCCTGAGTTTTCTGAAGCATTGCAAAGTGGGTTATAAATAACTGGGTTTGACCCTTCTAGGTCTAGTGTTGAAGACTTGTGGAACTGCTGTGCAGAAACAGCACGGAATATATTTTTCCTCTGAGGTCTTTCCACACCTGCATATTACTAGTTTAGAACAAGAGTGTCAAACTCTTGCTGTATGCACTTTTAGTTTGCCTGTAAGGCTGTGTGTGTTCATCAGATCTCTGTATTTCATGGAGTTCTTATGAAATAAGTAGATGACAGAGTCGTTGTTTTGCAAGGTTTGTTTGCTGGGCTTATTATTTAAACTCTCTGTTGGTGAAGGGAGGAGTTGTGAAATGTCAGCTGCTCAGCATGAAGCTTCTGGGAGATAGGATTTACAGTCCTGACCTGAATCCATGCAACCTCTCTGAATACCGGATTGCTGAAGTGCTGTGTTGTCAGTGTGAAATAGCACTGTGCTATCAGTATGCCAGCAGCAATGAAGATGTATGGCAGCTGTCTCATGAATGCTAAATTCCCATGCAAAGTTCAGGTAGAAAGCTTCACATGCATCCGTCATGTTTGCTCTTTTTGTAGCTATCTCCTGGTTCCATATGTAAACATTTAAAAATAAACTTTCAGTGGTTAAACTGTATAAAAGAAATTAACGTTGGAGATAAAGCTCTTGGAGAAGTTAATGTGATGTTCAGTGCAAACTCCCTCATTGATTGATCCCAAATGACATTGCCTGAGGATTCAGTAATTAAAGATCCACTTAGCTATTTTATTTTAAATTGCTCATGTATTTCTCTCTCTCCTGCCCCTGAGTAAACTCCACAGTCATTTAAAATGGCAGGATTGATAGTGGATACTAGTGGCCTTACTGGTTACATCTCTACAGTTAAATTAGATGTGCTTTGGACCATTTTCAGACAGTGAGGGCAGCTGGCATGGAAAAAAACATGTCTGCATTACGAAGCTGTTTTACCCTCCAGCATGAAGAACAGGTGGGCAAAATTCAAGCTGACATGTTTTTCCTGGGAATGATCCTTGTTATCTGCTGTCTCCAAGGAATTGTTTAGTGGGGTGTGATTTGCTACATGCAAAAACCATTTGAGACTTAAAAATGTAACAGTCAAAACAAGTTTCAATGCTTCTTAACGCTAGTGGTCTCTTTGCTGGCGCTGCTTAATTTGCTAGCATAAATGTACTTTTGGATAGGGTTCATTTTAAATCTAGGAATCTGGTGTAAGGTGTTGGGCAATAGCCGATAGAGAAATGACAAGATAATTCTTCCTATCCTAACTGCTCTGCTTGAATTTCCCACGGAAAAAATAAGCAGTGCATGAGGCAGACCTGTGCACAAGTAGGTGACATCAACCCTTTGAAAGAACCTGTGCTACCGTGGAGGAGATACCCGTACAGGAAAATTAAATATTAGTCTGAAGAAGAAAGTCAGAAATAGATAATAGAACTGTGAGATGAAAGTTTAGAAGTAGTTGTGAATATTGTATGTGTGTAAGATTGGTTAGAGAAAAGCACAAAGATAAAACAAAGTAAGGAGCGCGCTGTGGAGTGTTGGAGAGGGAGCCTCTAACGAAAAGTAAGAGGCTTTTTCTGGCAGATTGTGAAGGAGAATCAGCAATGGAAAAACAAAATAGGGTATTATAGTAGTGTTAAAGGAAGGCCAAAGTAAATGGAAATTGGAGACCTGGGTTTTAAACAAACAGAAAATCTTGAGTAGTCTGAGGACTGGTTTAGCAAAATTTAGGCATGTAAAAGGGTGAATCCTTCCAATTTAAAAATCATTTATTTGGAGGACTTTGAAGAAAAATCTCACCTGAGTCTCTACTCTGCAGCAAGTATTTTGTAATTAAATTCTAGTCTGCTGGATTCATATTCTGAAAGATGTAAGATTCCTTGCCTCATTGCATAGACACTAAAGTAGAAGTGTTCCTTTCTAATAGATATATAAAGCAGTAAGGATCTTTTAAAATTTCTGTCAAATCACTCCATGTAAATTACCTAATCAGATACCATAGCTACATAATGTAATGTTAAAACCAGCAGAATGACACCATCACAGGAATCAGATAGCCCTGTTCCAGATTACAGGGTTTTATAATTACAATGTTTCTTCATCAACCCACTCCACTTCATGCTGTCACATATCTTTGGAATTGTTATGAACATTTATCTCTGTATAGGTTTTCATCTTCTTAAAAATTCATGGTTTTCAAGTTGGGTTTTTTTTTGGGAATCCTTTTTTGGTGAGTGCTGATGCTGGCATGTTTGGTATATGCTAGTTAGTGTAATGGAAAAACAGAGGCTCTGTTTATTCAGGAGTACTGAAAATGTAAATTTGATCAAATATCTGAGAGATTTAATATGCTTAGTGCCAGCTCGGAAGTATAGAATAACTTCTTACACCATTACAGCATCTTTACAAAATGAAGTGGGTTTTAACTTAACATCATTTTTCTTGAATAGCTTTGTGCTATTTGAAAGAAATAGAAATCAGCTAAACTTCTCCTTGCTCTCTGGTGGTCTCACTTAATTTCATTAAATTTCTTCTTTCTGGTTGTCAAAAGAGCAAGTACTTACCTCAGGAAAGGCTGTTATACAACCAGTGGCCCACTGGTGCAGCACTGCACCTAAAACCAAAGGTTACACCAAACCCTCCTTGCACCAAGACGACTCCAGCTTGCTTTGATAACTGATGCTTAGTCTGTACAATATTCCCTGAGCTCACTGTTTTTCCCATCCCCTCTGAGCTGCCTTCCATCATGAGGGTGCAGTTGCATTCCCTGGCTCAGACCAACTTTGAGTGATTACTGGTGTAGCTCAGTGAGCTTAGTACATTGTTCATGAGTGACCAGCCCTCTTAGAGAACCAAATCCTGCCGTCTTAGTAATTTCTGAGTTACTTGGGTTGACTTCAGAGCCTCTTCTATGGAAAATATGAGGAAGGAAAAGGATGTTTGGCTTAGATAGGAGATGAATCTGTTTACACAATGCAGTGCAGGTTTCCATATCCGAAGGTGACCTGGGGAAGAAATTTGGTCTGTGACTTTGACTGAGTAAGGCTGACCAGGAAAATTCTCGTAAATACTTTCTTCATAGGAATATAGAAAAGGATAACTTGAGTTGTAGTCCATTCTCTCAAAGTAACCAATCTCTGTGCAGTAGAACTTGCTGGCTTGCTGAAATCAGAATGGCTTGCACAGACATTTTCATTTCTGCAAAGCTGAGGTAGGGCTCTGACAGATCCCTGCTGGGTTTCTAGATAGCTCTCCTGCCTCAGCCTTTGGCAAGCTGCCTGGCAGGTTGACAAGCAACAGAGAACATGACAAACTAGGCGGTTCTGGCACTTGTTCTCATCGGTCCTTGAAAGGTGAAACTTGCAGGCTTTTTAAGATTCCTGATTCCAAGGCAGCTTGGTAGGTGGACTGCTCCAGACTGAGGACTTGCTTTTCTTTTTAAACTGTGGCATAAGAATATAACTAGCATCAATGCTGATCACAGATGACAGCTTTTAAAATAGCTTTGAAGAAAGATAGGCAAGAAAAAATTAAGTCAAATGTTTTTCTAACATGTGAAGGGGAAACCTTTCTTGATTTGACAAGAAAGTGAATATATGCTGTTTTTACTAAATTAAAATATTTGACATTTTTGCTCCTCAACAGCAAAGTCCAAACTTAAAATTGCAGTATATGACCACAATAAGACTGTGTTAATGGGCTGCTGTATGTTTTTGTCAGTAACTAAATATCAGATATTCTAAATCTCATTACAACGTATGAATTGGGAAGTTTATATGTGGAGTAGATCAAATGAAATGGAGCAGCTTCGTTCTCTGGTGCTTGCCCTGTCAGATAGTTTTTATTCCAGGCTGTCCTACTTCAGTTGAATGTGTTGAAGGGAGGTGAAAAATAACAAATGGAAGGCCTGACAAACTACCCAGTAATGAAATGTTAGTTAATGAAATAAAACTGTGGTATCCTCAAACAACTTGTCAGGTTATAGATCAATCTAGAAGTGGCAAAATATTAATTGGGCCCTGCTAATAGGGGTTGTACTGCCTAGACTGAGGGATACTAACCTTTCTGGTATCAGAGTGAGTTCAGAGTCAGGTTTGATCCTTTTGAGAAAGAATGCATCTCATACTTGAAAAGACAGCCCCTACCACCACCACTGTGCTCCCTTGATCCTACACAATAGCATTATTGTTCTGTGGTCTTCTCTGTCTTTGTCATTGGTGTTTCCAGTATCTGAGGTCCAATCTCCCAATAAAGACTGACAGAACACACAGAATGCGGATTTTTTTTTTTTCCAGAGCTAGAAACTCCCTGCAACTCTTCTTTCCTTTCCTGAGGTTGCCCTGGGCTTTCTCTATTTTGTTTCGCTCCTGAGTGCTGATTCAATTGAAATGTAAATGTATTCTGTGCGGTTTTTTTCTAAAAGGGATTTGATTCAGACAGATCTCTCAATTTTATATATGCCTGAAATATTTGCTTTAAGAGAATAAAATAAATTTGCAGTGCCATCTTGTATGTCTTCAAACTCTGTTGGCTTTCATCACATTTTGATCAGCTATCTGCTATTTTGCTAAGCATGTGATTTCTGCTCATTTTTAATGTCAAGCAGGAAGTGGCTATGAATGTGTTCTCAGCATCATAGGAAAAATGTTTTCTTTCAATATCATTCTGGAATCTTTATCCTCTCTGGGATGTACATCACACAAACCCTTCTTGAACACTGTTCTAACTTCTCTTTCCTTTCCCCTACTAAACATTGCCACGTCTGGCTTCTTATCTTGCCCTGGAGCTCTACTGCAATTTCCTATAATATTCCAACCATATATCTTTCAATTCAGTACAAATTGGCAGTGCTCCTGCAGTCAGCATGCATGTATCTTTCCTTTCTTCTGCCATGTGCTGCTCCTCCTTCTGCAATGTATCTCTGCATCCTTTTCTGTCTGTAGGAATCTATCCCTTCTGTAGACTTTATTCTGGAAGTTAACCAGTTCTGTCAGTTTCCTGATTAGACCAGGTCTCACAGGCTGCAATTTACTTCATGTTTCTTCGTAGATTCACATACTTGAATTCCTCCTTTCTTGTTTATTATGTCTTTTGCATTCTCAGAGAAAGAACAAAAGGATCTTGATGCAATGTGTCACTGTCTTTTAAATGATCATTCTTAAACCCATCTTTTTCACTTGCTAGCTATGGCCTCATTATTTCTTTCTGGTTCAATAACAGTTAGCCATCAGTGGCTTTTTCCCTGAGTATTGTATGTTTCATTTTTATCCTTTTAACCCCCTTTTATTTTATTTCAGATCCAATGTGTATGGTATCTACAGTGAACAGCTAATTTATGTCCTCTTCCACTATTGGAATAAGTCAGTATTTCAGTACAGAAAGTTTAAAATAAAAACAAACAAAATAGCAAAAAGTTGTTTAAGTTACACTTCCCTTAATCTGCATTTGAAATTATGTTCTCCTTATTCTTTTAGCCATCTTTCATCTAACAAAATGGCAGTTTTATAAAAATCTATTTAATTGCCAGTTTTTGCCTCCCAGAATATTAGCAGCACTTACAGTGCGGCTACAGAAAATAATTTCATTTCTGTGTGACTAAAAAGAAAGAAAAATTACTGGGCTTTGTGCTACTGAATCATTAAAATGGATTGGAAATAAGGCAAGGGTCAAAACTGAATTTAGGTTTAGCTTGATCAAAAGCAGAAGCAAAGCAGTAAAATCAGCATATGTGGTCTGGAACAACAGCTAATGTGTGGTTTATGCTAATTTTAGTGATCCCACAGGAATATTGCATGTTAGGGTAAGCACAGAAAAAATCTGGAAGGTGTATCTCCACGAATATGGTGGAGGATTTTAGGTAGGCACGTAGGGTCGTCATTAAAGTAAGAAAGTAAAAGCCTCAATGTAGTTTAACTCAATGTAGCTATAAGTTTACTTCTCTTACCTGACCTGCCAGCCCATAAACTGGCTGCCTTTCCAGCTTTGACCCACCAGGGGTTTCAGCCTCTTCCACCACAGCCAAGAGATCAGCCTGAAGAGTGGAATCTAATCCTGTCCTCTGTTGTTCTTCGATTTGTTACTGCCCAGTGACTGTCCATCCCTGTGGGAACTACTTTCCACTGTTAATGGTTTGTTATCATTCTCTTGGAGGCCATGGAATCAACAGAATCATTGTTTGGTTCAGTTATTTATTTCATTGGTTGTTTCTGGGCAGGGATTGCCATCTTGCTTTTCATTTAGTTAGTTTCCTTTTTCAGTGTTGTCCTTCTTGCACAAAGCTCACCCTCGAGCATATCCAGTAGTCATCTATTCTGATTCCTAACATCTGTGTGGAGGCTTTCATGAGGGCTGAGATCACAGTTTGTGATGGTAGAGCTAGCTCAACTAACACTTTTTCTATGTTTTCTTTGTGTTACTTTACTGGATTGAGAATGTGTATTTTTTTTTCTGTACCATTTGTTGGACCTCCTATTCCCCACCCTGTCAAGAGATGGGGAGGAATCTTGCTACAAAAATAATTGCAAAAGTACCCTCTCTGTGCAGCAAGGATCAGTGAGCCTGTGAAGTTCTGTTTGACACACAGCAGTAGGACATGTGCTGTCCTATCTATAAATGTCAATCTGAGATGGTTATTTTTTTAGCCAATGGAAGTCTGTGTGTTTCATAAAATGTATTAAATTATAATTTGAGTGCTATTGTGCTTCATGGCAATTGCAACAGGAATCTGTTGGTTTCTGCTGATACGTTAGATACAAGTATAATTGTGTAATCCATATAATTTGCATGTTGGCCTCTCATATGCATTCAGATCTGATTAAAATAATCTCTCCTGCCATCCTGTTTGTATATTTGTAAAGGTCAAATGTGTGATTAGGCTTGACTATTCAGCTGCAGGATATAGAGGACTTCTTACAGCATCTGTAGTGTGATATGCACAGAAGCCTTCCTTTATTGGATCAGTGACCTATTGGTCTCAAGGGTCACAGGCACATTTTTCTTATATACTTTGCTGCAAGTTGTGGTGCCAAATCCACGAGCCAAAGGGTGAAGTATGAACTTGACTGGAAGGCTGTGGTGTTGCCTTGGCAATGCTCAATAATGAAATGCTGTTAGTCTTGAGTCAATTCTCTTTTTTTGGTCTTTACATTCATGTTGCATTCAGAATACTTGGTGCAATAGTTATTTATGGGGATGTAAATATAATTCCCGTTATCTTCCCCCTCTTTGAACAAGTGGAACATGGTTCTCAGGGTGTCTAGTGAAGTATCTTTGAATACTGTAGCTGTTTTCTCTGGGCCTGTGGCCCAGCTACAACAGCCAGGGTAGCATTTGGATGTGTAAACCTGCCAGTAGTTACCAAACATTGTATATGTGCTGTGTTTTAAGTAATTTTGACAAATACCTTTTATGTTCTGGAGAAGCCAGAAGGACACAGTTTGTCTTTGAGAAGTGTAGTGACATAAACAGGTTCTGTGTATTTCATGGGGATGTATCCATCTGGATGTAAAGGAATGATATTGACAATAGCCGTCGGTAGAACGTTTGAGGTACTCAAAATTTTGTTCTAAGCTACATCCCTGTTTTGACATGGAAACTGGAGGCATTGGAAATATGCAATCCTGAAAGATACCAAACATGAAAGCAACAGATGTTTAGATGCAGGGCTGAGCCTGAGGAGGTCTGAATTTAATTTCCAGATCTATAATAGATTGTCTATGTTATTTTGAAAAAATACTTTTGTCATTCAATGCCAGAGTGCTCTCTTCCTTTGAAGAGGCAAAAAATTTGCAATGGTGCTTGCAATTTTGTACAGTCTCCTCTGGCATCTCTTCATGCTTTTCTATAAATCAGAATCCCCAGTGGCACTGCTGCTCTGTATCTTTTTGTATGCTGTGACAGGTCTGGTCAGATGCTTCCCAGATTAGGTTGATTGTTACTTTAGAAAGGATAGGAAACACTTAAGCAGACTGACTTTTTTCTACCAAAGGTGAACTTCTCAGGGACTCATCAGTAATGCAAATCCAAGGGGGGATTTAGATTTGTTCTCAGTGACTCTTGCATAACCAGAATCTATTAGCAGCACATGGACAAGCCACGTAAAATAAGTTAGTGTTTACATCCTGTTTTCTCATCTTGGAGTTACCTTATCCTTTTAATCAATAATGTTGTGGTTATTCACAGTCTCTGAAGAGGCCAAGAATATGACAATATTGAAAGAATGAGGGTGAAATGATAAAAGCTGAATGATGGGTTGCATGGGCATTTCTAGTCAGGCTTTGGTTGGTTCGTACCTTCAAGCATCTATCTTGGTTATTTTATGCATATATGAATATGCACGTTTACTTTTTTTATTTTTAAAATATTTTTTAACAAAAACCCCTTCAGAATTCTGTTCCTGATTCAAAGTAAAAGAATAGTTACACTGAATGAGTATGATACAATGGACAGATGAGACCCCTTCCATTTCTTAATATTCTTTCTCTTTGTAGTAAGAATCCTGTGGCTCTCTGGGGAAAAAGAGTTCTGACAGTGTGAAATAAATTCCATCTGGCAGCCACTTCTCCCATCTCCACATCCAGAACTCATTAGAACTAAACAGAATTCTTCAAAATGAAATGAACTTTCTTACTTAGACAGTGATTTGGATCCATTTGGTCCTCTTTATGCAGAACCTTTTACATCCGTCAGATGTAACTTCTCAGTTCCTTTAAAATGCATGAAATGGGAAAATTGGGTGCATTTCTGTTTTCCACCTCTGTTAGCAGATTCTTTTGCATGGCTGCACCTGTGACAAACAACAAGCCGCTCCTTCACAAGCCTCACTCCCACCTGACGGTATTTGCTGTCTGAACCTAGTTTTACCTTACATTAGTTTATAGCCACTTGCATGGTCCCAGTATATGAAACAGCTGAGTAAACACCTGTCTTCAATGAAGTTTAAACCATGCCCATCCATGGCACCTACTGGTATTACAGGTGTTAACTACCTACACCTGTGTTAATTACAGGTGTTAACTACCTACAGACATCTTTAGAGAGATTCTTGGATCAGTTATCCTGTGTAGGAGTGTTGTGATTAAAAAAAAGTAGTCAAAACTTTATTAACTATCCCTGCCTTTCCTGATTATTTGTCTCCTCCCATTTTAACAGAATTTACAAGTGTTTTCTCTTATATCTGAGATTCTGGATTGTGTATAGCTAGATCAGATTTGGCAGGGCAATTGCAGTTGGTCAGAGCACTGGTATGATGCAGGTTGGAGTAATCTGATAATCTCAATAAATTAGTAGTCATGGGATGAAATGGCAAGGGGCAGATAAACCAAGATGCTGATGGGACACATGAACTCTGTGCAGAGTTAATGAGCACTTACTGCAGGATCTTAGGGTCAATGCAGTGGCTCTCTCTCCTGAAAGAAGAGAGAGCCTGTTTTTGTTTGTTGGTCTGGTCAATCATATATATAATCCCTCTAATTCTGAAGAATATTTTAGGATAAGTCTGCGAAGAATTCAACCTCTTCCCTACTAAGAGAAAATTCTTAGAAACTCAGTCCACCAATTACACAAACCTTCTCATAGCATGAAAGGAATATCCTGGCATGAGAACTGCTCCCATGCTTTTCCATTGCTCAGAACAGGGGCTGTCTAGGCCCTTGACAAACTGTCAATCATTGATCATCAGCTTTATGGGATTACAGCAAGCCATGTAAACACATTAAATCATTAACTTTTGATTCCTGAAAGTGCATGGGTTGGTTCTATTGCTTGTGGGTTTTATGGTCCTTTGCTTTGACGCTCCTTCTGCTTTCTGCTTTGCTTCAGTTTATTTTAATTTTATTTTCATTTTGGCTTTTTTAAAATTATTATTATTTATTGGATTATGGAAGGAGTACTTGAGATATCCTAAGGAACTGATCTTTTGCTGTGCTGCTGTGTTACATGGAATCAGCTGATCCATGCTGACTTTGGTCCCAGCTCTGAATGCTTATAAAGAGCAGTGACAAGTCTTTCCTATCTCTAATCGAATGACTTCAGGGTGTTACTTCACCCTGCCTAACTTTTCCATTATCCTTTTATTGTCTCTGCTTCAGTACATTTCCCTCTTAGTACTTAGCTTTCTTTAGCAAATAAATTGTTTCTTCTGGTTTTTTTAAGAAACAGATCTGTCTAATGTTCTAGTTTTTTAACTCTTTTATAAGTCAGTGTTGTAAACAATTTGCTGTCAAAAGCTTTTGTTTATTTCCCCAAAACCCTGAGGCTGAAAGCAAAGAGTTGATATAAGCAAAATTCAACCCTGCTATGGATACAACTAATAGTCTGTTCATAGAATAGGTAATTTTGAATAATATTTTCTATTAAAAGTTTGTTAGTTCATGAGGAGATCTCAGAAGAAGGTATTTATGTGTATGTGTATATGTATATATGTAGTAGGTATTCTTATATAAAAGGAAAAGTATTCAACAGAATACTTTCTGGACTCTGCATTTTCCTCAAGGTTAGCATTATGTATAATGAGAAAAAGGTAGAAGAAAAATTCTAGGAATAAATCAAAGTGCCTTCATTGTGATGCAGCATTTAGAACTGGAAATGTTTCTGCAACCACTGTTTGAAGCAGAAGTTTTCCTTCAGCTAGGAAAAAAAAAAAGGTCACTGTTTTGAAAACATCTTAAACTTTGATGCAATACCTAGACTGATTCTGTTGTCATTAGCACAGCTTTTTAGCCCCCAGTTTAATTGATGTCAGTTACTGTTACACAATGTCAATCTGGTGGCAGTTTAAGCCTGAGCAGTATAAATTACAGTGAGGATGGACTTGCAGACTTAATTTTTATTGTTTTACAAAATCCTTAAAATACATGGAGGATATTGCTAAAAAAAAAAAAAAAAAAAAAAAAAGAGAGAGAGAGAGAGGAGGAAAAAAAATTTAAAAAAAAAAAAAAAAGACAACTCTGTAAATCCCAAATGTTGAACTGCTGCTAACTGAAAGGACAGAACCGGCTCAGAGATGTTCATGGGAACAGAAGGTGACCATTCAAATGGCAAGGTTATGACAAGCCCCTTTTACCATTTTCTTACAGACACTCTCCTCAAACGGGAAATAGCCGATGTTTAGCAGCTGATCAAAGCAGGTGTGCGGTCTCTGAACAAGATCCTACAGCTGCAGAAATTGCTTCTACAAAAGCAGCAGCCACTTCCCAAGGGAAAGGAAACCCTCTGCCATGTAAGCCAGGATGAGCCTTCCCTTGGAAGCCGTGAAAGGCAGCAGGACCCGCGGTACCTCCCAGCTGGCAGGAACACCGCCCTCTTCTGGGAGCAGAAATGCAGAGTGAGTTGTTGAGAATGTTTTTCAAAAATGCAAATGAGCTGGTTTCAACTCTTTTATATTTATGAGTGTATTACTGTGAGGCTGTTAAGAGTTTTAATTTCGTAGTTACCCCACCTGCTGTTTCATTATTAAAACCTTGGGTCTGATTAATCAAAAATGTATTCTGCAGTCAGATCACAGCAGTTCTATAAACTTTGTAAGCATGACTATACTGTGGAAGCTATTCATGACTGAAGTAACTTTTAAAGTTTCTGATATGTTTTTAAGTGTCTTATGAGGAAGCAGTATGGCAAAACAGGGGTGTTACACCTAGATTAAAAACAAAAACATGTTGCTGCTGTGAGGGATTTTCTTGCCTTTCATCTAAAACCCCCATGCCCGTACACACTACATGCAAAGGGGGAGAGTTCACGTGACAAGTTATTTACACGAACACTTGAAGATGTAGATACCAAAAGGATATGGCTGACAAAATGGCAAAATTCATGGAAAACCTTGACAAATTCAATCCCCTTCATAATGTAGTTTTAATGCATGAAATTCTGTGTCTCTAAGGGAAACTGTCATTGAGCTATTTGTTTTAAAACACAAATGTTGTATGAGGATGGTATTAATGAATCCTCACACTCCACTTAGATCAACAAACCTCTTTACATCAGCATTCAGTTTTCACTGGCTCCTAGCTTTCCTGAATGCTTTTCTTACAACAGAAAATGTGATGAGAACTTTTCTTGCAGTTCATGTTTTCATGGCAGTCTTCATTTGATACTGAATAGCCTTCACTGTCATGTAGCCTGGGGATAATTTAATTCTTCTGTTGCTGTGGAATTTATGCTTCCCTTGCTTATGTTTATGCAGAAGCTAACACCAGAATGTTGCTGTGTATCTGGACTTTTTTTCCTTTACTGCAGTTGTTGGTATGGGAGCTCCTATTAGTTTTTTTCATACTGGTGCTGCCATATTCAGGAAGTTTAATGAGGTAAAAAATGAAAGCAGCTCTGAAAAGCAAGTTTGAGGACAGTAGTGTCCAGAGTTGAGAGGGACAGAAAGTAACAGCAGAGAGGCTCACACTGAGGATAGAATTATTCTGTTACTTTGCAGCACAAACAAATATTAGCAGAAATAGTGTACATGGATAAATTCTTCAGACTAATGGTTTCAGTGCAGCTGAAGAGGGTAAATCACAGCTTTCCCTAGTCCATTAGACTCAGAACAGAATGAAAACAGCTTGTCTGATGTCTGGAGCAGCTTAGAGGAACAATTAATAGTAATTCATGAGGAATATGCTATAAGAGGTTGTACAGGTTTGAAAGCAAACNGTCTGTTAAGATTAAATTTACAAAGGAAAATTTCCAATCACATGAATTACATTTTAAAGAAATAAAATGAACTTGCTTTTGGGAGCCCAGTCCTTAGTTGACCTTTCTGGTTGCAAAGCAATTAGTTCCATATGTAATGCTTTGACAGTATAAAAAGCACTGGGGAATGGCAAAATGTTCTGTGGAACTTAGTGAAAGTAAATGGAGTTTTTAGAAGAAGGAAAAAAACGGCTAAAACCAGAAGTGCACCTCACAAGCTCTTATTCTAGTCTCACATAATTAACTTCATCCAGTAGCAGCAGAATTGGATCCGGGTACATGTGTGTCTCAAAGTTCTTCCTTACCCCACTGCAGGCTGCATGATGTGGCCATGAGTCAGTGGAAGGGACCCTCCCAGACAGGGTTTCTCACAGCTGCTTCTTGCACAGCTCTTTCCCAGTGGTTTTCACAACAATCTGATCCATAGCAGACATGGCTGAACCCTCAGAGGGCTTGCAGAGTCTGCTGGTGCACTCAAGTTGCTGATGTGTGCTAACAGCCGGGTTGTTCCTCCTGAGGACAGGAGGATTCTGGAATCCTCACTAAGGCAGCAGTTAAGATTGGCCTTGTACTTTGTAATTATACAGGGAAATAGGCTGGGTAGATGCTGGACAACCAAAGGAGTGTTTGGTCTGAATAAGGTTCCCTGCCTGAACAGAACCACTCATTTATGTGCAGTTTAGCTCAAGGAAGGAGTGTAATTTTCAGAACATGTTTGATGTACCTAGTTAAAGACTAACACCAAGCTGCTGGAACAAGTCACCTTGCTCCAGATAGCTACCCTAATGTTCTGACTGTCGTACCATCAGAGGAAGGGGCAGTGTGATAACATTTCTTGCTTTTGACTACATTTCATATCCTAGTGCTATCTTTGGCAGGAAGTGTGGCTGGCTGGAACTTCCCTTTGGGTATCAGAAGCCCAGTGCTGAGTATCAGCAACATCATTCAGCATTTCCAGGGAGAACTAAAATGGACATTAAGCTTCTTGTATTTCCTTTGTGAATTATGTGCAATCTTGCATTACCTACCTTTCTCCTCTTTGCCCTCACAAGATAGCCAGTTACTCTAGAGAATTCTTACCAAAAGAAAATTGAATATAGACTGTTTCAGCCTTTGAAACTCAATTCTCAGCCTCTTCTTATAGCCTGTGAATCTGGTGATATTAAAACAGATTGAATCTGAAACTTAAGTAGTAGTAGTAGTAATAAGCTACTGACTGAGGCACCTTGGAAGGATTTGATCTTTTAAATAGCATTAAAAAAAGGATTTAAAATAATGTAAAGCTATACCAGATTGTTTTCAGGGGAGCATGTTGTGATACGTGTATTGTGCTCAGCCTGTGCAGAAAAAGGTTGTGTTGCACTATAGCAAGGAAGCATAAATCTACGAAAGTATAGTTCGACCTACCACTGGCCATTTGTGTCATCTGGCCATTTGTGTCATCTGCAAAGATCAGCTGTGAAACCAAAAATGAGACATGTTTGTAAGGTGTCTGTTCGTTACTTCATCTGATGTTTAAGGTTCTGAGCTTTGTCTGAGCAACTGTGTGCATCAGAACAGGCAAAAGTTTGCTTTCCCTTCAAGTCTTTTCAGGAAGATCACAGGAAAACTTTGCTATCCATGATGCTCAGTGATTTATTTTTTTAATTGCAAAGACAGTAGACATCAGTAAGAATGAAGGATATACAGCTATATTCCTTTTAAAGATCTCAAAAAAAAAGCAAGGTTATTTGAGCATTTAGTTGATTTGAGGTATAGAAAGTTATTTTTACTCACATCTTTCTAAAAAGGGTTTAACAAAAATATGTTAAAAAATTGATCTGGAGGATGTTATGCTCATTTTGTATTTATCTACACAGTAAGCATTAGAGTTTTCAGTCTAAGAATCCCAACTAGGCTGTGGATGGCTTTGGGGTAGTGCCATTTTATTCCCCTGGCTAAACATAACCTCTTGTATTTGAACTCCCGAGAACTACAACTTACACAAAAGAAAAGAGAAGTTGTTCTGGGAAGTACATTTCAAAGGGGCCTGATTGCTGAGGCTCTTGTAGAGAGGGGATAGGTCTTCCTATTGCTTCTTCCGGCCCTGACTTATTTGCTGCTGCCTTATATCATTAATTTAGAATACTGTGGTTTTGGCAGCTCCATCAATTTTTTTAGCAACTTGGGTATTTAAGTCTGATGCTTAAAGTTAGCAAAGTTGTCCTTTTTTAGGAATATGGGCATGCATCTTTAAAAATCTCAGTTTTAATAGACAGCATCAAAGAAATGTGGTAAGGTAATCAGAAACACAACAGTACTGGGCAGGGGAAAAACTAGCATGATAATGAGAAGAAAATAATTTGCTACAAATTGAGGAGAAAATTGCCTGGACTGCAGAAACACAAGGTGTAAAATGTTGCTTTCTTTTTGTTTTTTATCTGTCTCTTCAGTATAAAATGTGTGATGTAACAATTTTAGTTAAATACAGTGACCTGGGGAAAAATATCAATATTTGTTAAAAAGCAGTGAATTAGACTTGCAGACCAGTTAACGTTGCAAGGGGGTCTCTGCAGATGATGTATTCCACCTTTACTGCTGAAAAAGGGTTAAATTAATATCAACATTGAATTTGAAGTGAAGAAATAACAACTCATTATTTTCTATCTAATGAATTTACTTCTGGCTGAAAATCTAGAAACAAAAAAATGCAAACTCTTAACACAGTTCTGTCTTACCAAGTACTGCCTGCTTCTCATCTGTGTTCAAGGGCTACACTACGTTTAGTTCAAAGGCTTTGCAAAGTCAAAGGGAGCCCATATGTGCACATCTTTACAATATCAAAGCAAGTTGTGTGGTGGTTGGTAATTTTTCTTGTAAGTAGTTAGGAAAAAAACACGATAAAACTGGTTTTGCCTCGTTTCCTTACCTCTGTACTGAAGTGGTAAGGAAATAGGTGATTATTCAGCTGTTTTGCCCATGTTCAGTTTCCTTAACAGTCTTCTGCCACTTCGAATATTGTGTGTAGCAGTGCAAGAAATTTATCAGATCTCTCCTGTAATAATGCAAAACAGTGTGAGCGGACAGGACTATGGACTTATTCAAAGTCAGTGTCATTATTTCTAATTGTCCTTTATAGCAAAGGGAGAAATGCTGTTGTAGTGACACTCCCATTCCCAGCAGCTGTACCATGCACCAGCTTCCTACAGATAAAATTCTTTGCTTCCCTCAAACCAATTTTCATCCAAAACCAAGTTGTGCATGTATTTAAGATAAAATTTTACAACTGAATTGTTATTTAGAATGTTGCTTAGTGTATTATCTGAGGTAGTTCAGAAATACTAATAACACTTTACAACTGGAAATTAGACTGTTCCTGGCCTCAGTTCTATTATCTGGAGTAGATCACTTGAATAAAATACATGTATTGAATTTTTTAAAGTATATTTTGGCTAGAAGTTGAATATGGAGGACATTATGCATATGTATTAAAATTCTTTGTATGCAAAACTCTGAGAAACAGGAATAGCAAGTCCTCTTATGTGTGAACAGTGCAGCATCCATTTCATTAAAATATGCCTGTTTCATCAGCTCCATGCTGGCAGAACATTAGCATTTAAAGTTCATTGATACTGTGTGATCTAGGATTAGATACCATTTTGTAGGGAGTTTGGATTCAGATTCTGCAATGCTTTGTGGGTTACACAGTGGATTCTGCTTTGGGTCCACCTGCTCATCAGTGCATCTTAATGTGAAAGATGTTACAGCCTTGGAGTGCTGCTTTATCTGGTGGTTCAGAGCCACCTCTGCTCAGGGAAGCTATGCAGAACTGGAAGCATCTTTGTTAGAGCCTCTAGGAAACCATTTCAGGCTTTATCTTAGCACTGGGATAGCCCGAACTTTCTAGTCCCTGAAACTAGTGACACTTTTCCAAGTTTCCTTAGGGGAGGCTGCATGATTTTAAAGGAACCTTGAAGTTTACAGTTCTCCTACTGATATTGGTGAATAATCAAGTCCCAGCCAGACAGGCACTGCCCAGGTTTTTCTGTATGTGCAGTCATTTCTGAAAGCAAAATAAAGTATGCAGAATGTCCTGTCTTAACTGGTGCCCAGGGCATGTGTTTGGTCAGTCTTAAATCTTGTCAGAAAGCTTTAGTGGGTTTAAAATTCATCAGAACTTCAAAAACTTCTAGGTCCTTATCAGATCAGGAAGGAGGGGAGTGAGGGGGACCCGGTATGTGCAGTGTGTTCAGGTCATTCTGTGATTACATTTTTTTAATCCCCCCACTTTGTCAAAAGTCCAGGGGAATAGTTTGTAACTGAACATCTAATGGAATACAGAATACAGCATACAGTAGACTTTGATAGGTATAATGTATCACTGCAGGAGTTCTCACTGCTGCTTTCAGTCACAGGCTATGAATGTGCCAGACACAGCTTGAGATTTGGTTTGATTCATTACTCGGCCCTCTGACGGCACCCATATGCAAAACAGGCTAAAGGGGTATTCCTTGGCTGAAAGGCCACCTGGAAGTTACGGAAGGCAGGCTGCTAGGGCAGCTCCAATCATAGAATCATAGAATGGTTTGGGTTAGAGGGGACCTTAAAGATCATCCTCCCTTCCCCCTGCCATGGGCAGGGATACCTCCCACTTGACCAGGTTCCTCAAAGCCCTGTCCAGCCTGGCCTTGGAAAACTCCCAGGGATGAGGCATCCACAAGCTCTCAAGGCAGCCTGCTCCAGTGCTTTACCACCCACTCAGTAAAGGATTTCTACCTAATGCAGTAAGAAAGGCTTGAATCTTCTGTCCTTTCCTAACCGTTTGCTCGTCCTTTCAGCATTGCAAGCCTGACCCAAATATCTCTGTTGATGTTCCTGTGTGACATTGCATACATTTGTTAGAATCCTCAAAACAGGTAGGTAGGCAAATTTGTTTTTATATCAGTTAGACAATAACATGAAGTCAGGAAAAACCTCATCTGTTTGCTCAACGCAGTGAGTCTCTTCTGTGTGTGCGCAGTCCAGGTGAGAAATTTAAGAGTTAGGAGGGAATCCAGTGACATGACAGCAGAATGTCTTGGCTGTGATTAATAACAAATCTTGGAACAAATAGGAAGAACAACAGAAAGCTGCTGGGGATAAGCCTGGCATAAAATGAAGAGAGCAGAGAGAGTTTCTGTTTCACACTGTAGGATGTGGTACATTTAGGAAACTGGTGAAAACTGGACAAGTGAGGAAAAGAAGGGAGAGAGTACACCAGTGGAACTCTAGACAGTGTATAGTTCCCCTGGTGGAACACAACAAAGCTCTATGGATATCAAATAGAATGAAAATAGAACCAATTGACATTCCAGATGGCAGGAAAAACTACACACCCACACACACCCCCCCGTCACCCCTTCCCACCACCCCTGCACAAACAAAGCAAAAAAAGCCGTCTATACATCGTGTGCTTAATGACTGCCTTACAACACAGAGATATTTGTAACTGCAAGATCCATTGGAATGGAGAATGGTGATTTACCTTCTTGGGAGATGTGATCTGGTACCAATGCATCGCTCTCTGAAATACAGAAAACACTAAAGTCCCACCAAAGCAATGTTGCCTTTTGTTTTCAAGAATATCGAAAGGAACAAGAATAAAGCTCAGAACTTATCTAGAAAAAGAAACCCACAGGTTTGTCAGTGCTAAGAATTTGTCAGAGAAGGAGTTTTCCTGAAGACCAGTCATTTACAGTCTTTAGGATTATAACAAGATACAGCCACTAAATGTGTATCTCAGAATATGAGTCAGCTATGTTATGATTTCCCTGAACATATTTTGAAAGATTGTGATATTCCATTCATGAAAAATGGGAAAGAGCTGAAAGAGGATACACAAGACAGTTTTACAGTGCTAATCTTTAGGTTTTTTTTTTTTGTTAGACTCTACCTCTTGATATTGGTATGATTAATGCAAAAAGGCAATGCCCTGACAGTTATTTTAGATTCTGCTTTTTACATTGCTTTAGAGTTGCTGATTATATTCTGATACCATGGAGGACTGATGCAGAGAATCTTTAATTCCAACAACTGTTGCTGTTGACCACCAATCTTCACTGTAAAAAATTTAAGTCCCCAGATTTTACCGGAGGAAAATGGTACAGGTTCATTTATTTCAGTGGCATTAAGCAAATTTGTGCCATCTAAGGATTTTTCAGATTATTGCATCTAAAGCTGTATATTAAAATCCTTAAATATTTCATTAATGGAAGATAATTGCTATCAGGGTAAATTATTACATTCCTTTGAAAAACCTCTCAATTCTTTAAATGCTTCAGCTTATTTGCAAGTACTGAGGAGTTTATACAGTTGGGGAAAAAATCTTTTGAGGAGATATTTTTGCTAAAACCAGAAAAAAAATCTATCAAGAAGAAGGAGAAGATTAAAATGCAAAATAAAATACTATAAAGTCAGTAAAGCCATGTTTTTAAGGTTTTTTTGTCTCTAAGGGAAGAAAATTCTGAAGCATAATAAAAATTCATACAATCAGAAGTTAGTCAGGGGAAAAAAAAGGTGATAATTTTTTTTTGAGGAGAAAATTATTATGATTGAGGAAATAAAATGATAGAATTGTTAGTGAGGATGTCAAAGAAGATAGGATGTTCCAAAGTATATTGGGAGGAATTATTGGCTGACTCACATGGTGTCTTTCAGCACAGTTTGATCTCCATAAAAGTTCAGCAGGGAACACACAGTTAGTTTTGACTCATTGCCACAAGGAAGTGGTCTTCTGATTTAGTGGTATTTTTATCCAGGTTGTCAGTATGGCTTGTCACTGCTTCCTTGTTACTGTAGCTGACACTCTTCATCATTATTATTTACTACCACCATGTCAAAAATCCCTTTTGTGCCTGGCATGGTGCAAAGAAGATACTGTCTGTCCTGGGAAGTTTGCAATTTGTATACTGAGAGGAAAGAAATGGGTGATTTTAGGGTATGCAACTTGCCCTCCTCAAGTCCTTAATGAATCACCAAAAAAAGCCTGTTTCTCCTCATTAGCCACAGAGGGATTCTGCAGTGATGAGCTCTGCTGTAGGACCTACCCTGCTGGGAGTTAGGGGAGATGGATGTCCCCCAGGATGTCACAGTGATGAGCCCTGATAGGATGTCATCCCACACTGCTGCTTACGTCCCTAACAACTTCATATATATATATGTCATGTTTACATGTGTTTAAGAAAAGACAGTTGTAGACATGTCAGAGAATGACTGTAGGGAGAGTAAAGATATATTAAAGTAGTATTGTGAAAATGGGAGGGTGTCAGTATAGAGTGTCTAGGCTTTCTCTGAGTAATTCTAAGTACTGACATGAACTCTAAGCAGGCTCTATCGGACTTCCTTGCACCAACCTTTGATCTCGGTTGTGCTGTAGCATAAATTTATAAGCACTGCAGTTTTACAGAATGCATTTTATATGCTGGGAGCTACTTTTGTGTGTATATTTTTTGTTTGGTTTGGTTTTCTGTTTGTCCAGGGTATTTTGGTTTTTGTTCGGGTTTTTTGTTGTGGGGAGTTGTTTGGGTTTTTTCCTTTAAGGAAAGATCTCAGCAGAAAAGGTTCTGTGATACAGTATTAAAAACAAACAAACAAACAAACAAAACAAAACAAAACAAAAAAAACCAAACAAACAAAAAAAAACCAACAAAAAAAACCCCACCACAATAAAAATGAAGGCTTATATGTCCTTTAGGGCCCTTATGTGATTGGTGACAGCTTCCTTTTGATCAGGAGAGGAAGCCTTGCCTATTTTGATGAATACAGGCTCCTGTGTGGTCTGACCTCGACCTAGCAGGGTGCTGTGCTCCCATACAGAGTGCACCTGTGCCATCTCCAGCTGTTGCAACCTGAGGTGGAATTTTTTCTGGTGATCCAAAGTCACCTCTTCTTCCCCTGCCTGAGTTTCAGACTACTACAGCAGTTACTCTGTGCTACCAGGACTGTGAGAAGGAGCAGAATGGTACAAATAGAGGCAAGAAGCACATTTCCCATATCCTTATCTGTCTTCAACATGTTTCGCAGTGGACTTCTACTGAATGAGTTGTTGCCGTAGCAATACTGATGTACAGAATGAGGAAGAACCTTTTAAGGAAGCAGCTGGCAGCAGCCTGGATTACAGCTTCCACATGGAGGATAAGTAGGCTGAGTGAGGCTGTCTGTCAAAGCCTGGCTAGAGCAGTTTGTTTCACCTGGCTTATTCCACTACAAGTCAGTGTCATATTTTAATGCGAATTAGTTTTTAAAGCTGGAGGCTGGAAGGAATTTGTTTCTTTTATATTTTCTGTACTGTATGTAGAGATAAATAGAAGGCAGTATTAGGCACTGGTAGAAAATGAAGGCTGGTGAGCCATGTAACAATGTCTTACATGTTTACAGTACCTTTTAAACAAGAAGATTCTAGAATGTACTCTATACTGTGAATATAGAAATGTGTGTAATGAGTTATGATGCTATAATGGTTCTCGATAGAGACACATAAGTTTGAATTAGCTTCTATAACAGAATACAACTAATATATTCAACAGGTTTATTAGTCCTTAAGCTCAAATATTTCAAGAGTCCTTTTTTGTGTTGTGCAATACCACTGTTTATAGTGAGGATTGTGAAGTAGGCTAGTGATGGCTGTATCCAGAGCTCTCTGAAAGACAAAAGGGAAAATGGGGTTGATTCAGTTAAGTTTTGGTCACAAAACACCCCCTTGGTCCTGATAGTAATAGCTGTAATAAGTAGTTCTTGTTCTTTCTGTTAATTGTGACAGAAGCCTGTCAGTGCAACAAGACTTGTAAGCTCTTTACCAGATTAATACTGCTAGTAGGTAATTTGATGAGCCCAGATTTTGGGGTTTGATAATCTATTAGTAGAAGAAAGTACTTGACTTCAGGGAGATTAGAAACTAGTTCTCTAGGATTAATTGTTTTGGAGCACTTCAGAAATACTGGCTGAGGAACATACCAGTCTTGCATTGTGTAATCTTGCTTATGCGCAGCCTAGTCACTCTATTGTATATTTGTTTCACTTTACTCATGATTCAGAAAATAGGCAGAAATGGATTTGAGTTCTATTATTTGTGTTTCTTAAATGGCCACTCAATGGAAGGGGGGAAAATTGCTTGCATGCTGGATGCCTAGTAAGATTTTTTCCTAAAACAGATATACAGTGAGCTGATATTTTACTAAGAGGGTCATGGGGGTTCAGTCTGGAAGTAGGCTCGAGTAATTTGTCTAAATCTAGACTCAGCTAAATTTTGGACATCTCTCCTGATTTACTGCTTTACTTAAGAGTGGCTGTGGGTTGTGTTTTTAGTAAGCGAAATAAATAAAAGAATGGGATGTGGAGAACAGGAAAAGAAAAGTCTTCCTCTCAAGATTAAGTTCTTTTCTTAATAAAGTTTTTGCATTTTTTCACACTTTCACTAGAACATTATAGAAAAACCTCACCATAAAAGATGAAAAATATGGCATTCAGCAGCCTGTTGCTCAAGAGTGCATAGTCAAAAAATAAATCATTGCTATTATCATGAAAGTTTCTAAAATCTTGTTTAGTTTTTGACTATCACAATGATGCTTTGTGTGAAATGCACTTAAGGATATGAAGGAAAGCCTTTTTTATGTGTGTGAAGCCAATAGAGTCAAACCTTGGTCTATCTGATGCCCAGAATCATTAAAAGAAATTAAAATCAAAACTATAGTAATTGAGTCCTCAGTCTTTCGTTCATCCAGTAACAGAGATTTGGGGTAATTAATTAGTTTAACCAGACACAAGAATGTAAATATGAAAGACTCTTACCTATTGAATGTACATGTTATGGAACAAGATCTGTCTTGTTTCACACTTTTTCTTAAGGATGTTGTTGTTAGGCAGTATTGATGAAATTGGATGCACGATTTCAAAGTTGAAGCTTTCCTATTTCTGCCCTAGCTGTTCTGGTACTGTATAACTTAGAGATATGGGACGAGTAACAGCACTGAGTTGCTCCATCCTCTGTGCTCCACACCAGTGTCCTCACTTACAGTGCTGTGTCTGGTTCTGGACTGCTCAGCCCAAGAGCTGTGGACATGCTGGAGAGAGCACAGTGAAGGGCCACAAAGGTTATTAAGGGACTGCAACATTTGTCCCATGAGGAAAGGCTGAGACATCTGGGATTGTTCAGGCTGGAGAAGAGAAGGCTCAGGCGAATCTCAGAGTATGTAAATACCTGAAGGGAAGGTGCAAAGAGGAGTGAGAGGTTTTCAGTAGTGCCCAGCAACAGGACCAGAGGCCAGGGGTGCAGATGGAAGTGGAGATTTTGTCTGAACATCAGGAAACCCTTTGCTGTGAGGGTGACTGAGCACTGGCACCGCTGTGCAGAGAGGGCGTGGAGTTTTCATGCTTGGCAATATCCAGAAGCATTCTGGACATGGTCCTGTGCAGCCAGCTTTAGTTGGCCCTGCTTGAGTGGAGTGCGGGAACAGATGCCCTCCAGAGGTCCCTGGCAGCCTCAGCCAGCCTGTGATTTACCTGGTTTGCTTAAGGCTCTCTAGAAAGCTCTAACAGATGACATTCGGTAAATAAAAACCAGATACAGCAATGGGTTTCCTGCACAAGTTTCAAGACTAGAATTAGTTCTTGTACAGCTTTTGATTTGCATACACAAGGTGTAATTATTCCTAATTTTTGATCACTCCAGCTGGATAAAAGATACAGGAAGTGCACAAAATACTGTGATTCTCACGGCCAATAAGGATAAGCCAACCAACGAAGTAAAAATACTTGTACTATCTGTCACAAAAGGCAGAATAATACAGAAGAAATTTATGTAAATGAAATTTCAGGATAGGCGTAGGAATTATTCAGACACCAAAGGACTTGATAATAGACCAACATAAACAGAAGCATCTGTCTTTCTGAAGTGCTGGCTGATTAAGAAAATTACTGCATGTGTTTAACTAAGCTTTTCTACTAACCTTAGGTTAGTAGTGAGGATTAAAGGCTTTGTATTTTTTTGATGGAGAATTTTTAATTTCATCTTTGTGGAAAGGCACCTGAACAACCCTTTCATTTACATGTTGGGTTTGAATATTATTTTTAGATCTGGAAGCTGAAATGTGTAAGTTGCTGTAACTAATGGGGAGAAGGGATAGAACAAAAACTGTTGGAGGGCTTCTTTGCCTCCTGCTGATCCACCTGCATAGAAAATTCTCTAAGCACCTGAATCACTGGGGTTCCGTGTCACTTGGCATTACTGAAGCAGCTATTGCATTGTGCAGAGGAGAATTTTTTTTCAGAAGACAAACTCCTTTTCTGCAGCTCCCACTGTTTTCTAGAGTAAATACAGGTGTTTGGCAACTCCTCTGAGTGAAATCACTGGATTCTTGCACGCTTTACACAAACACAAAAAGGCATAACTTTTTTAGAAGAAAGCGTATGCTGGGTTTGGCTAGGATAAGGTTAACCTTTTCACAGTAGCTGATAAGGAGCTCAGTTTGGGATTCGGTGTTGACAATACAGAGACGTTTTCACTATTGCTGAACTGTGCTTACACAGAGCCAAGGCCATTCTGCTCCTCACCCCACCAGTGAGGAGGCTGGGGGTGCACAAGGAATTGGGTGGGACACAGCCAGGACAGCTGACCCCAACTGACCTAAGGGATATTCCATAACACGTGGTGTCATGCTGAGCATATACACCTGGGGAAGAGGAAGGAAGGAAGAGGGTTGAGGTTCAGAGTGATGGTGTTGTCTTCCCAAGTACCCACAAGATGGAGCCCTGCTCTCCCGGGGTGGCTGAACACCTGCCCGCCCATGGGAAGTGGTGAATGAATTCCTTATTTTGCTTTGTTTGGGTGCACAGCTTTTGCTTTCACTATTAAACTGTCTTTATCTCCACCCACCCAAAGTTTTCTCTGTTACTCTTCCGATTCCTCCCCCATCCCCGTGGGGGGAGTGAGCGAGCTGCTGTGTGGGGCTTAGTTGTCTACAGGGTTTAAAGCACAACAAAGAGCATCAATAGAAGTTGTGGGGAGTAGACTGCTGTTATATTACATGCACTTTAAAAATTCCTTTCATGACTGAACTGAGCAAACTATTAGGGTATAAGAAATAGTCCTATCCCAAAATCCACTTGCTGAATCTGTGTTGTAACCTGTGCTTACAGAGAAGTTATGCACCATGTGCTATGTTATCTTTGAGAAACCCATGGTTTGCCAGTGTAACACTGAGAATTTACTCCTTGGGAAATACATTTGCTTCATGTGTGCTGTAGCCTGACACACAAGTGGGAATAGCACTAGAGAGCCCAGCAGGCTGCTGCCATAGAGCAAACTGAAGGAATGTCACATTTCTCTTTTGTTGTTGCTGTAGTCCGACAATGACCAGAACAGAAAAGAGCTGGTTGAGTGAATTCCAAATTTTAGCAAGCTATTCCCTTGCCATGGAGTTTTCTGATGGTGGGTAGAAGGAACAAAACAAACCTGCAGAGAATTGATTTCATAAATTAATATGGAAGCTTCATAAATGTTTCTACAGGAAAAGATCCTTTGAATAATGTGATTCCTCTCACGTAATACCATTCCAACCAGGAAGTAGTAGAGAATATAGTGTATCCATGGAGTTGGAGTACTGTAACATACCAGATGCATTTCAGGTGTACCATCAGAACTGGTCTTGCATTCTTCCTCCTTGCACCTGGATGCTTCCCACAAAACAATATAATGAGAAAGCTATATCGTCAGAGATTTAGTTGAGCAAACTGACTTGAGAAATTCCTTTACACTAATTCAGAAAGTTTACGAACTATGGCTTTTCCTTTCTCTACCTTCTCTTGAAAAAAGGAGATCCATTAGAGCAAATCAATCTGTAAATTTCAGTGTCTTCACTTAATGTTTTTCTCTTCTGTCAGAGTTGTATTTACAAGCAAAGCAATTGAAATACAATATCAAGTAAGCCCAAGTGGAGATCCTTGCCAGGCCGGTGTTCAGGAGACAAAGAAAGTTACTTGCATCTCTGGAAGGTGGTTCAGTCTTAGAATCTTTTCTTGATCGTTGTTCTCCTCTATAATGATTGCTATTTTGCTTTGGCAACAGAATTTTCAATTTAACAGGCACACAAATGTGATTTGGAAGCTCCAACTCAGTACTGTCACCTCCTTAGCTGTTTAATGAACCAGCACTTCCCTCCTCTAACTTTAATGGATTACTCTAGAACAGAATGAAACTGATCCACAAAGAGCAGCAGAGAGAGCAATTATGGAAAATTTCATCAAAGGAAGTTTTCAGAGCTCTTTTTGTCAGTTTAGCAAGTTGTCTGTAAAGTTGAGACATATTTGTTTAATTTTACCGCTTTGTTTAAAAGGTTTTGCTTTATGTATCTACCTTCGTATGTATGAGATGTGGTGAAGAACACTGTGTTCATTTCAGGGCAAGGTTTGCTCCATAGTCATGTGTTAAGCGGGGAATAATAGTCAACCTTATCATTTCCAACAGAGCAGCAGGATGGAAAATTTCTTTATTTCAACCAAATTACCTATTCCGTTAAGATGTCAGGAATCTATTGAAATCTTGAATGAATTACAGCTTTTTTGTTCAGGACAACCCAGAAAAGAAGGAATTACTTTTTGCCTAGCCTTATTAGTTGTGCAAAAACATCAGAGTTCCTGGGCCCTGCATCTGTAATGCAGCCGGGGACTGATTTTTTCAGCCTATGCAATGGATTTTTCATATGTCTTCTTGGTTGCTTGAGGCCAGAATGCATTCTTCCCTAAAATTTCTATAGTCTGCAATTCCATTTTTCATCTAGGCAAACAGCAGTTTGGATTATAGGTGAATAGCTGTTGTTAATAACTCTTCAGAGTGAGAAAGTCAGCAAAGTACATGAGCAGAAATAATGTTCCAGGAACAACTTATATGAGAAAAAGAAAAGGATCAAATTCTGTCAGGAGCATTTAGTTCAAACACATCAAGGAATATTGCAGTGCCTTTTTAAAGGCAACACACAGTTTGGAAAAAAAAAAAAAAATCAGTGAAAAGGGATCTTTTTTGCTTCTTCCCAATTCCTTAATAGTCGGTTTGTATATGTGCTGTGCTTTTGTATATATCTGTATGTGTTTGAATATTAGCATGTTTATATACATATATCTGTATCCACACTATACTCTTTGAAGTTATGAAAGTGTTTGCTGTGAAAACCCATAAAACTGAAGCCATGGACTGACTTTATAGGGAAAACATATTCTACTAGAGGGTCATAATTTATAGGGAGACTCCAATACTTAAACAGTTGTAGTGATATTTTCAAGTGGAATGTGTGCAGTTGCATCACATTAGTGATGCCAATAAGTAAATGCAAATAAAACTTATTAGCAACCTTACACTATTAGCTCAGACTTTTAATGTAGAAGCTTCATACCAGTTAAGGATTAGCTTCTTTTTCGCTAAGCAAAAATTACAGGTTTTCATCAAGCCATTTTTACGTGGCAAAATTTACTTGTAAGTTTAAAGATTGATATTCCCTTAGTGTGAGCATAAATATTGTCATAGCAACCTTTGTACTTCATTGCTTTCTGTTGCAACAATCATTTCATTAGGAATTGAAATTAATTGTAAGTATTTTTGTTTAACGCAGCACTAACAACTCTCACAAGCCAAAAGATTTTCTAATAGCTTGAGGTCTGGTTGTGGTTTTCATTTTGTCTGTCTAGAACTCTGAAAGCGTAGTGGTACCTACTGCCCAAACAATGTATGACACTGAATGGTGTCTTACTCCCTATCATAAAAGTATAGAATAGAACACAGAATCTCAGTTAACAGTTAAGAAATGAAGAAGCATACAATATTTTTAAAAAACCAAACAGATTTGTAGTATATTGAGAAAAAGATTTTGCCACTCAACTAGTTACCTCATTCTGTGTGAATATTGATTCTTGTTCTGCACTACGTTCTACATGTGGTAAAACCCTTTTTTAATTATAAATTACCAATTGGGTGGGCAATGAGTCAAGAACTCTCATTTTCTATTACTGAATGCCTTGGAAATTGATCACGATGTCGTTGTTTGAGACACTGTGTGTTTGATCTCCATTTGTGTTCTCTGGCTCAATTTAAGTGAGTTCAGATCTTGGCATAATAGTTACAGTAAGAGAATCTAATTTTGCTGTTTTCACTGTATTTTAATGCAGAGTTGACTATACAGGCATCATGGCCATTACAGCCATGTGGGACTAGAATCAAGTAAACCAGCAGTTTAGGTCACTGTGTGCACATATACATGTGCACATATAAACATATTTACATACTATATAAAGTATGTCTAAATAAGTATATTTTCATTATGTAAAAAATATAATCTCAACATTGTTATCATCTCAAGTCTTTTATGTCTTCCCATCTTGATTTTATGTTCTTGAATTAGGCCTCTTGTCTTTAGTTTGCTGGTTTGTTGTGTCTTCTCTTGTAAAATATAGTATTTTTGAGGACTGAAAGCTATTGCTTCCTTTCTGGAACTCTACCTGGCTGAATTTCTTAGATATCACTACTCAGAAAGAGTTATTGAACACTGTACAGTGTGTGCAATTAGAAAGATTGCTTAGACAGCAAAGCTATGGAGTGTATTCTCTTTCACTATCTAATGAATTCCTAATGACTATCCATAGTCATTCAAAGAGATAATTTCCTTACTAAGATAATCTTCTTTTATGTACCCACATTTTTGTTACAGGAGCCATTATTGTGCTTTTCATGTCTCAACCTGCTTCCACCTTTATGAAAGGCTCTTTGATTTTGCTGCTCCCTTTTCTTAATTTCATGTGACATTCTGTACCTGAGCACTTTTGGCAATTCTTGAGCAAGCTTTCCCTGTCTGCAGAGAGACTGTTTTGGCTCATCTTATTTCCACAGTGCAGCTGGGCATACTAGATTGAATTTTTCTGCTTCATACATGCCAGCTGCCAGACCTTAATCTCTTTCTAAAACCAAGAATTATCTAACTCCTCAACTTTTTCTCTCACTACAGTAGCTTGAGGCCCATATGGCAGATTTACATAGGAAGACAAAACAAAGCAATTCTGCAATTATCCTCAAAGCAAAGGCTTCTGTGTTGAATCAGACAGTCCCACTGCACAGATTTCAGTGGAGCGGTCTCATGTGTCTTTCTGACAAAGCGATAGATTAAACTGGGCACTGAGAGCCCTGAATTTCAATCTGGATTTCAGCACTGGCTGCCTATATGTCCTATGGCTAGTAATTTCACCATTTGCATTTTAGATTGTAAGGCCTCCAGAATGAGGACTCTTTCCCTGTCTTGCTAAATTTGCACAGTGCTGCTACAGGAGGCTGCAAACCTTCAGCATTGCTGCATCAGATGTTTCCTTCCGTCACCGATATCATATCTGTGATCTGAAACAGTCTTAGCTGCTTCCATGTATTAGAGGACCTTGCAAACATTTATAGCTCAGCTTTTAAGTTTTCACTTACTCTGTTTTACAGTGAAAGGATTAGGGATGAGAAGGCCTTCAAACTGAAGTTATATAATGACTATACTCTGTCCCCTAGAAGGACGTGGTATCCTTGATTTGAGGTGAGGCTGCAGCAAACCAAGAAGTTCTGCTTCTGAGAGATGCGAGTTGACAGATAACACTTTAAATGCATACGTTGTTATTACGCTAGACTGAGTTAAGGTAGCAAAGGTGGCAGGGGTATAGAATCACTGAATTGTAATCTGGATTGCTGGGGAAACATATTAATTGTAAAACTGTATTGCATTGTTGCTTCTTCAACAGTACACAAATTACAGATTTTCTTTTGAGGGTGGCTTCTGCAACAGCAGGAAATCAGGAATATGAAAGTGTGACTGGTTCAGCACTGTTAATACTAGTCTAGTGGCAAAAGTGCATTTCTCACCAGCAGTCTTCCTGAAGCACCTTGGAAAAATTGTATTAGTACTGTGACCTGATTAATTAATATAATGGGTGAGATTTTCCCCTGGATCCTCCTCAGTATTACTGAAAATCTCAACTTGACATGACTCATAGATGGAACTGATGGAAAAGCCAGCAGAAAAGGATTGTCTTAGTGAAGCACATATTTTGCCATTTATGTCAAAGATTTGTCAGTGGGGAGATGAGAGAGAAAAAAAGAGTGAACCGAAAGTGAAATATATGTACAGCACACCACTTTTTCTTCAAATGCTTTGTTTTCCCTTTTACTTCTTTATGGCATATGTCTTTGCTCTTTTGATTACTGAGTTATATCCAAATATTTTTCTTTCAGAATCAGGAATACAGGCCCTTGATCATTAAACAAGATTGTTTCCTAGTCTTTCGATTTTATACTTTTTTGTTAAAGCAGCCCCTATTAAGCAAGGTATTGATCCTGGTGAAATCATAGGGGTGGGAGGGGGAAGTCAATAGTGATTGTTGCTGTCCTCTTTTTGTTGTTTCTGCTTTGCAATTCCACCTTGGAAGTCACTCAGCAGGCCCTTCCCAAGAGCTCAGTTGCTAATACAAGGTAAATAACAGGAAATAGTGTAACTAAATGACCAAATACTACTTGGTGTTGAAATTGTGAAGCAATTTATGTGGTGGTTTTCATCTCGGCCAGCTGCCGTTGTTTCAGCAGTCAGTTACGTGCCCAAAGTTGCACTGTTTTATGCAGCCACAATTCCGTGTGTCAAGCTGATGTAGGGTGACAATCTGACAGGTGCTTTCACTTGCATAGTTCATTCAGTAGTGTAGCTACAGATATGAGGAACAGACCATTAACTGCATTGGGCTCAAGGACAGAGGGGGAAAACTACAGTGTAAGTGAGACTTGCTGAAAAATGTAATTAAAAAGGCAGATTTTTCAGAATACGGTGATAAAAGTCCTCTTAGCCAACCATTGTCATCCCTTTATCTAAATAAGAAGACAAAAGTGAATAACTTACTGCCCGTTTCATGTGTACAATCAGGGTCAGAGGCAATTCCGTCAGCATGAAATCTACTGAGATGGAGAACAGGCCTTCTATGATTGTGCAACTCCAATAACTTCAATTAGAAACTACAAATGTTTGTATTTCTTTACTAGAGAAACATACAAATTAGTTATTTATTATATTTATTTATTGCAGAAAGAAAATTTTCAGAATTAATGAGAGTGTTTTTAAAAAAAGTGCCATTTTCTCTTTTTTGCTACAATCTGGTCACGCTCCCTTTCTTTTCTCTGGTTCTATTTGTCCTATTTTCCAGTAAAATGTGATATGCTTTTCTAAAGTTTCAGCACTCCTAAGTTAACTATTTTAAGAAAATACAGGTTATCATGACGTTTTGTATAAAAACCTTAATACTTGCAGAGCCATAACCGTAATTTTGGTGCTTGTGGGCATCTTCTTGTGTGTGCACTTCAGAATAAAATGTAGAAAAAACAGACCTCTTTATTAGCACTGTTGCACTGCTTCACCTCAGTCCCAATTAACCTTCAGTTTATGTGAAGCAGCAGGCACTGTGTCCTTGTTTGCAAGTTCTGCAAGTTTTATGTGAGCTGTACCATGCCCTTACTACCTAATAAAAATATGTATTTAAAAATAGACAGAAAAGTCAGAAAAGAGAAGGAACTTCCGAGTGGCAATACTACTTGACATCACATGTCCTTTTCTTCCCTGGTTCTCCTTGCTCCCTACCTATCTGGTTGATAAATAATCTCTGTGTTGCTTGTCTCTTGTATGAAAAGGCTCATTTGTACCTGCAGCTAAGGAATGGTTTTATTTTTTGTATGATCCTGTGTCAGGAGTCCTTGAGATGTCTCTGTATTCTTATATTTCAATTATTTTGTGAAATGTTGGGTATACTCATCTTGTCTAGGACCTCAGGAGGAAAGGGAGATCGTTTGACATACAGTCAGTGTTGCAAACTGTTCCCAGTACCTGGATGCTGTGGAGCAAGGAAGAAATGTAGGTTAAAATGGCTGGGCTGCTGCCTCTTTCCTTCTAGTGGCCTCGGGAACACCTGGTGGATGCAGCCCTACAGGGAACTTGTATGTCACATTCCCTGTTTTTTAAGTGTGGTGTAAAATAGCTTTTTACTAGGAACTTCTGCTGGGAATAGTTTTTTAGGGAACTTGAATGGTGAAGAGGAAACACGTAGCAAGTTTTACACATCTGGAGAATTAGCGAATAGGGCAGGTATTCTTTCAGTTAGGATTTTGCAACTAATAATGTGTTCTGTCAAAGAAAATTGCTTGTGGCTGTTGGTGTTGGAGCATGTATTGAGGAATTTCACCTCTAAAGCAGCAAGCAGCCTTGAATAAAAATCAAAGGAATTGCAGGGATCTGGTCCTGCACTGGTGCAGGAGCAGATGGACAGGAGATAAATGCTACCTCTATATGGTTTGCTGGTGAATAGCTGTTCTGAGTGGCCAGTGCTTTTTGCTGGGATTGTACCTAACTCTCAGCCACTTGTCTGGCTGGGTTATGCCAACTAGAAGCAGGAAGGTGCTTCCTTAATTTAAAGGCATTGAAACTGTGTGTAATAAAGGGCTTGGCATAAAAATGTTACTGCAGCAGCCTAGATGAAGTTCAGCATGGTACCTAGAAATGGGTCTTCTGTAGCTTGTAAATCCTCTCTCAATTATGCTATTTGATCCCGTATGGAGGCTGGGCTTCGGTGGATGTGTTAGCTCACTTTGGCTGATGGCCAGTGTCCACACAGAGTGGTAAACCAGTCTGCTCCTTCACCACTCAAAAACCTGCTGACAGATAGCAGCAAAATGGCATCAGATGCCAAGCAAGAACTGAATCCACTCTAATAAGCTAAGGGAGAGATGCATGGTTGACATCCAAGGTCTTATTGTATCTTTCTTTCATCTTTAACAAGGTGCAGGAGTCTGGCTACTGAGCCTCAATATCAAGTACAGCAGAACAGCACAAAACTCTTCTCATTTGTTTGTTGGGCAAAAGACCTGCTCCTCTCCCAGATGCACCAAGGGCAACATGGAGTTACCCAGCTGATGGCAAATGCTGTGCATCTGCAGACGTACCTGTTTGTCAGGAAAGAAACATCACCTTAGCACAAATTACTGTACTTGAAATCTAAGGCCAGCCTAAATTGCTTTGTATTGGCTTGTGTGGCAGCAGGCTCATGGAGGTGCCTTGATAGAAGTAAAAAAACTCGAACAGGGAAGAACCTCAGACACAAACACCCCAACAACAACACATCCAACACAAAACACCCCAGAGCTCCCTAGAACAAAACCAAAAATCCTGAAAAAAATGAAAACTAACCAAACAAAACCCCAACAAAAGCAGGTCTCCACACTGACTACACACTAAAGAGTGCAGACAACCAAACTGAGACTGATTTCCCCATTGTAAGATCTAGACATTGACTTAAAAATTCTGCAGACGATTTGGTGTCTTCTACAGCACTAGTCAGGGTTCTTCCATAAGAAAGTAGTTATTAGGATACTACTTGGGCTTACAGCATAAAAAGAATGAACAGAAGGGCATAGCAGGTGATGCTAGTAGAAAAATCCCCACTTGCTAGTCTGCAGTAATAAAGATTTATTTAATGTTTATATTCTAAAGACTAGTTGTATGTCGTAATATGTTGTCTTTAGATCAAAAGCTTTTGTTTAATTTGTTTTACATTAAAGGAAGATGAAGTGTCTTTACAGCTGTTCAGGTAATTGAATATGGGAGCAGATACCCCAATATAAATGACTACATAGTAGAGCAGCCAGTATGCTCAAAGGTATATAAATAAATGAAAAATAAATACAGAAAAAGAAATATATGGAAGTATCTAAGATAAATTTCATATGTCTTTTTCATATTTCAGGGTATTTTTTTCCTGTCTAGGTTGACAGTGATTCATATTCTTGAATGTGGATTTATTTTTATACTTATTCATATATAGTGTAACTAGTGTTTTACCTGAACTGAATTTTTTTTGTCTTGCTGCATTGCAAATATACATGGAACTATAAATGCCATGTGCATGTCTGTTTATTGGATTTTCATCCAATTTGGAGTGGAAGATACCTTGGGTTTCTTATAAACTCAGTTTCCATTAAGGATGAAGTTGGTATCATATATGGTGTACAAATTGTCTTGTTTGTAGCTGTTTGTCCACAAGAGTTTTTTTTACCCCCCTTTTTTTTTTCTTCCAATTGACTGAGTTTGATCTTCATTCACACATGCCTCAGATTTCTGAAAAGTCTCTAAGCCTTGCTTTAATATCTTCTGAGAAGACAGTGTATTCTCCTTTGGCCTGTTTTAGCTCATCCCATTATTTTTCTGGTGATCTTTTCTTGTCTTATAACTGAATAGCATAGGGCTTTTCTATTTGTTCCATCTCATTTCACGAGAGTGCCATCTTGTAACCTCCTAGGAGATGCCACCTTTCTTCCAGTGCCAATATCAGTGCCCATCCAAGCTGTGGGAGCTCTCAAAACTCCAGGTCAGCAGGTAGCAGGTTACCAAGTCAAGAAGTTGATAAACCTGCCTGTTTGTGACAGCCTTTTCAGAGAAACTGTCAGGAAATTATTCTGTCATAAATGCTGCTTTCTACACAGACCATATTAAGGTCTCATAAGGCTCATTAGACTGCCCACTGACTCTTGACATAAAATTTTTTCTGAAATGCAATTAAGGCCTTCATTTAAGGACTTTGTCTCTTTTAAGACCTCAGTTGTTTCTCTGCTTTGTTCAAAAGGGAGCGTACAAAGAGTCTCATCAAAGGACAGGGTGTGAGATTGTATTGCTGTGCTAATCTACCTTATGGGACTGCAGCAGCTCAAGGCCACTGTGATGTTTTTAAATTGTTTTTATTTTCCTCACAGGTTATATCTTTAAGAAAATCTATTTTTGCTGTGCTGAAATTTACCACATCAGGTGTCAAAATGCAGTGCCGGGATTACCCCTTACATTGTGTGCTAGGTGGCATTGTGTGGCCATCAGGGTTGTACTTCTACTCCTTGCAGTTTGATTTACAGTGGAATTTTGATGTCTTTCACCTGGCTCCCTTTTATTTTATCATCCTCTTTCACCATCATCTTTCTCCCAAGGACAGGTGACCTTTTGCTTGGCTCAGCCACTCTGGTTGTATGTATTAATTGCCCTGTACGGAAGTATCAAACTGAATCCCACTAATTGTCTACCTCTAAAGAGGAAGATGTGATGTTTCTGTAAATTCCCTCTAGTTTTTATTTCTCCTCTGTGTCAAGTATGATTTATTGACTGGTCAAGATGCTATTTTAAGCACGCAGAATACACATAATAGATGTTTGTAGCAGAGGTTATTCTCACTGCTGTTGGGGTCATGGGCACAACAACAAGAAAAAGCAGAGCATGGTTATGACTCTGGGGCTTTTGTGCATTTGGTTCAGTGTATGGGTTATAATGACCCAAAGGTGAACAAAGTCCTGGAAGTTAAACCAAGGTCTCCCAAGCAGCAGAATATCAATGTGCAGTTAGAGGCTGTGCACTAACCAAATTGCTTCCCATGTCCTTTTCAATGTCACAGTCATTAGAAAAAAAATAGAGGATTAAGAGAAGTAATAATGAGGTCTGCGTGTCTGTCTGCACTCTGAATAGCTCAGTGTGTCTTATTTCCCACCTGTAGTGCTCAAGTTGGGTGCACAGAACAGATACTGTGAACTGAAGAACAGAATCTGGAGAAATAAGATTGCCACAGATGTCTCATATAAAATGTACTAATTAAAATGAGGAACGGCTGTAGATATAAGGTCAGCATTATTTCCTTGGTCTCAAAAGCAAGGAGAATTGCTCAGAGCAGGTACCCTGAATTGGAACTGAACCCTGTAGAAAGTACTGTGAACTGTAAAGTTGCCAGCACAATCTAGTTTGACAGGGAGAGTCTTACCTAGGGCATGAGCACGTGCCCTACAGAGGGGCTGGCTGCGTGAGAGAATACCCATGCTTGCTTTTATTCAGGAAGGTGCAAAAAGGGAAGGCTGCTCTGAAGAATTCTTCTTTGTCACTATGTTTTTAATCAAATCTTTTTCCCAGTTATGCCATCTCTTGAGAAGGCAGGGCAGGGACTGTATCTGTTACTGAGGGACAGGCTCATCTGAATCAGATTGTCTCAAACTGAAAATAATTAGAGAATTTCATATATCCTAAAAAACCCCAAACACACAAAGCAATATTTTAATCTTTTCTGAATTCTGCCAACTGATAAAAAAGTGGCATTTTGAGTTTCATGGTCAGGGAAAGAATAATTGGATGTGGCTTTTTAAACCACTCACATTTTTCTTTTTTGTCAGCTAGTAAGAAATAATCTAAATTACATTTACATGTTGTAACACGCAAACTGTTTTTTTAAATCGATGGATTTGGTTTTGATATTCTTTTAAAAACTGACGTAATTTTTTAGGTATTCACGACACTTTTCTTATGGGAGAAGACTTGCTACATGTTAAACTTTTTTTTTGAGCAGTGGGTAAAATTGAATATAGGCTTGGCAAGCATTTCTTCAAGCTGGCATATGTTGAACCGAGGATGCCAAGGTACAAGTAGGCAAATTAATTAATATTGCTTCCTGGATGCTATTGGAAACATTTTGTGTCCATCCTTTTATGGTGACTTTTCCATAACCATTCCTTCACTGCAGTCACGGGAAAATACTTGAACCTTTTTTTGCATAGAAAAGAAGGATGCATAAAGAGAAAAGTAAAGCAAGATTGTGCCCAGAATTTTACATTCAGCATCAGCTTATGACACTTTCTGGAGTGTATGGAGCCAGTGAATCACAATATAGTCATTGAAGTGGTCAAAACAGGACTTTGAACTTCTCCTGAGATGGAATCAGTAGCAAAAGCTCACATTCAAGGTATTGGAGAAATCTATTTCAATGGCTGCAGTTTTTTGGTCTCCTGAAACTCAGTGCTGAAATAATGTTCAAGTTATTACTGGAATTTAATTGTACTGGCTGTTTTCCATAACAGACAGTTAGGAATTCATAATAATTCAATTATTGAGTTAAATAGTATAGTCCAGGATGAGATTTTCAGTGATGACAAGACAACCATCAGTAAAGTAGACTCTGCTCTGAGTTTTCTCCACCATAAAACCACAGTGGTTTACAGCATAGGCCTTTACATAGGATACAAAGCAATTGCCCATTACCAGCTCTGGTACTTGAATGTAACCAAATTTTCTGCCTTCTCCAGTTGTCCCTCAATGAAAATAAGAACAAAACCAAAAAACCACCCCAAAACCAACAAAAAATGCACCAAAAACCCCCAAAGCCTACCCAATTTATTTGAAAAACAAGTAATTCCACAACTAGATTTTCAGAAGTGCTAGATCTGCAAAATAACCTCTTTTCTTGGTCTCATTTTTATCACTTGCAGCAGATTTTAGCCATTTATTTTCCTGATGATGATTCAGAAACATTCAACAATATTTCAGCAACTCAAGTTTAAATGCTTTTCTAAAATGTGCTATTAATTTTGCTTTTAATTACTTTAAAGGAAATGCTTGGGTTCAATGATCCTGCTATCAAAATAAATTCAAAAAGTAGTTCTTCTGAATGCTTTTCCAATTTATTTCTGCTCAAACTTTGGGGATGAGCCATTTTAAGATGCTGGTTTGATCCTCACTGTGATCTGACGCTTTCTCTAGTAATACCAAGACTAAGATTTTTCTGTTCTTTACTAAGGATTGTTGTCACCTAATGAGTTTTGGTCACAGCTATTTGGAGATTAAAGACTTCTCATGCGGTTTCTCAGTACTGAGTGAATCAGTTTGCTGCTAGATGGTTTTTTTCTTTTCTTTCTAAACTTTAATTGGTGCTATATCTAAAGGTGTGCAGTGACTGCATTTCCTGTAGTGCTACTTCCACCTTCCTCCCAAGTTTGCATGTAGTTATGCTTTAAATAGATGTGATGTGTCTGTAAGTTCACACTGCTTTATTTCATCCTCTTCTGTGCTGCAGTGAAAATTAGGCTCCTTCATTTGAGATAAAATGAGAAGTAAATATCTTCCTCTATGCATTTTTCAAATTTGAGTTGCCAAAACCTCCATTCAGCCCTTCATTAGATTTGGTTTTCTGCATTTAAGAGAGGTGTTAAACTTGGATTTAAATGGATTCACTTAGGTGATGTGTTTAGTCAAATGTTGTGTCCTAATGTCATTTTAGATGAGCAGCTTGCTTGTGTGACAGTCTGTGGAGGAAGTACACAGTAGTGACAGCTGAGAAATGCTTCTGCCTTGGGGCACATTGCAGTCTTACAGTTTCTGTGACTTAATGGCCAAGCCACAACTCTTACTATGAAATCCACCTTGACTTCTCAAGAAATTAAATACTAAATTCTAATGTGGATCATTATGCTGGCTTCTGACATTTATACTTGCAGGAGATTGCCTTATCTGAGTTTGTTGAGTTCTGGGGGGTTTTGTTGTTTTGGAGTTTTGCTTCTGTGCTTCCACCTCACAATCTTTGCTTTTTGTGGGCAATCGGGAATGAGGAGAAAGACTGTTGCTGTAGCTCGTGTTTTACAGCTTGCCTTCCCCTGCATCTCTAACATTTTTCTAAGATCTGACTTTTCTAGTTTCTGGTAAGTGAATACTGATCTCATAGTAAATTAAATTAAAAAGACCATTAAAATTCTTTATGATTGTTATTTCTGATGGTTCTTCTGTCAAACGTATTCCTGCTTGCTACATCAGCAGTTCTTGAGGTCAGCGACATGTCAGTTTGTTCTCGTTACCAGTTTAAGGTTTGATGATGACCTGTTTCTGTAAATTCATTCTCCTTTTATAGCAGAGGACACAAATACCTGAATATGATGAATTTTCTAGAAATATGGTATTGCCCTGGAGATGTGATCACATGCAACTTTCTGGCCTTCTCTCTAGAAAAAAAAAAGTTGAAGCAAATACCTAATGTATAATAAAGTTGCCTTGGTCCAATATAGACCCAAAGTGAAATAATGTGATTTCCTTAAGGTAGAGAAATACCAAAATAAATCACATAACAGAAGTATATGTCATCATTTCTAAAACAGAAGTTGCTACTGAACGCCTGCTTTATAGTTGCTGCACTGACGTAGCACTGTGAGAATGAGTTTCAGCTCTGTTTCTTTTGTTTTGGTCCTGCATCTCAGTGTGCAAATAGGATTTGTGCTCAATGAGACACCAACACACTGAAATTTATAGAACTGCAAAAACTTGACTCTTAGGAGAGACTCCCAGACAGCTGGAATCCAACGTCCTGCTCAGCATGGGTTCGGGTTCTGGTTGCTCAGGGCCTTTGTCTAATGAAGTTTTGACTACCTCCAGGGATTTTTGGGTAGGTTATTCAGCATTGTTGGTTTTTAGGGAGAGAATTTCTCTGAAAAATTAAGCCTGCAGTGGGAGAGCTCCATAATCATGCCCTGTACCAAGTCTGTGCAAGAGCAAACCATACGGAAAGTAATTTTTCCTTAGAAGCGAGGCTAGTGTTAGTACAGCGCTGCTGTACTTCTGGGCATCCAGGGTTCAGCTATGGAAAAGTTGTTACACCTGGGTTCCTTTTAGGTGGTCAGAGAAAAAGAGTGAATGTTTGCTAAGGTGCCCTGAGAAGCACTGTCACCACTGTGCCCAGTGACCACAGCAGGACTGACCAGAGCCTGAGGCTCGGTGCTCTGTGGGGCCACGTGCACATCTGAACCCCTGCAGGAAAGTTGCCCTCCTGGCTACCATGTCTGTGCCCAGATGTTTCACATTCAGGCATTACCAAGTTTACGCCTTGCACTACAGTCACGCCACGGATTGCACACTTCAGCTGGCAAAAAGCAATCCTATATCACAGCAAACTTAATTGATGATATAGCAAGTGGTTGATTTAAACTGACATAATTGTTCTTTTTTCCCATATTTTGCTGGTACATGATTCTAGATTTTTAAAAGTTTCTCAATATGCCTCTGATTTTCACCTCTTGAACCTGCATTGCTTTCTATTTGTGACCTGAAAATTAGTTGCCATGGAAATGATTGCAGCAGGAACAGAGGATCTCTTAAAGAGGGGACTTAAAAAAAGATTGCATATATAAGCAGATGGGCTTAGCAGTGAGCAAGGAAGAAATATCACCTAAAATCTAAGGTGTAAGGGGCAGGGGGGCTTGTTTTAAAAAACTCTGTCTAGATTTTCATTTGTATCACAGCATCATCGTAAACCTTTGCTGATTTCCTAGAGTACTCTTTGCCTGTGGGCTTTACCTGACATCCTGATTTACAGGAAAGTGTATCCTTATATCTCTGGCAACTGAGTACCAACTTCAGCGAGACACATGGTAGAATGAGTTGCAGCAGGTGAGCAAAAGCTCCTCTCCAGAGGGCTCAGGTGTAAGAACAAAGGTTCAGAGGGTTCCTTTGCTGGTCCAGAAAATGATGCAGCCCACATTCCCGAAATTCTGTGCAACAAGAGCATCTGTCTGATCAGCACGGTGACAACAGCTTGGAGGGCTGGTTCTGCTTAGCTGTATTTGCAGTGTTTTCTTGTCTTGATAAGGATCTGACCTGAGATATTTCTAGGCTAATTCTTTTGATTGGGATAAGAATGAAAGAAAATTCATGGTGGGACTGTCAGGCTTTCACTGGGATGGCTTCCATTCACAGCATTGGCACAAAGATTCTCCTAGGTTCATTGGAAAAATCAAATGCAATTCTCATTATGGAAGATTACAGTCTTTCTATCCACATATCTATATCCATAGTAATGGGAAGCTGACAGTCTCTTCACACATAATGTTAGGGAGAATGCTCAGTAGATTCAGCTGTGGTGTGATAGGTAATAAGGACGATTTCAGGGAAAAGTCAACTAAATTTCATGTAATGTAGGGGACAGTATTTACATATAGTGCTAGTCTGGACATTTTAAAAGGGTATTTACAGATGCCCATTTTGTTTGTCACTGCAGAGAAATAAAAGACAATTAGATCTGCGTGTTTGCACAGTGAGAATGTTGGAAGGCACAATCATCTCTTGCTAGCAGTCAGAGCATTGGTCCTCTGCAAGGTGGCTGAAGGGATCATGCGCAGCCTGGTTTGAGTTCTTATTAGAAACAAACCCTGTTTCACCATATCTTTTGAATAGAGGCTTGACCCTTTCTTGTGCAATTATCACCTACAGTGATCACAGCAAAACTTGATAGAATGTCCCAGGTTAAAGAGTTTGGCTACACCTATAACCTGCGAGGATGGGCTTTAGCAAATAACCTGGCAGAGCTGCTGTCAGGTCATGATAGGGCATTGGCTTTTGCTGGCAAAATATAAATCTAAGCAAATACCTCAGAAAGCTTCACTTGCAGTCACGGGAATAAAAGAGTATTAAAGAAAAAAGCTCAACATTTAGTTCAGACCATTCTTTTGTTTGGTTTCTGTGAATATTTTAGTGTATAAATAATACCTGTACAGAACATTAGATTTATGCACATGAAGAATATTTTCCGAAATCACATTATGAATTTATACAGATGAGTCTTTAATCAGAAGACACAAATTCTGATGATTATGCTTATAAATATATAAAAAAATACAACGCACAATCCAAGTTAAATGGCAATGCTTGATTTTTGCTTTGTATACTCAAGATGAAGGGCTCATCAATAATCCCATCATGGAAGATTATTTGTAGGAATGGGTCTTCAAATAAATAAATTGTGACATATTAGAATATTTTAAACTGCTTAATGCCAAGTACAAATAGAAAAATAATTTGATGCAAATTACTTGTTCTAGCTGGGGACTTCCACAGCAATGGTCAATGTCATCAGAGTTAAGGGACATCTCATTCTTAGCAGCCATTTCTGTAAATTTGCAGTGAACTTGAGCCCATCTGCCACATCTCCATCTCTGTTTCCTAGGAGCGTTCCTAGTCCTATGTGGTGAAATTTTTTTAAATACTTCTTTAAAATATTTTTGACTAATGTTTTAGTTGCTTTCTTTCTTGATAAGCATCTGTGTAAGATATTGAAATAATTTCTTTCATTGCATAGGTAAATATTTTCTATTGGTTATATTCTAAGCATTATCAACTTTTCATTCTTGTCCAAACATATCCTATCATGAATCTATGTTGCTTAAATATCTTGTACCAAAGCCTCATCTTTTCTATGTTTTTTTTTTTAACTATATACCTGTGGTTTTCAAAAGAATATTAAAGTGTGAAGTTTGCCTTCTTATTTCTTAACCTACAGCTGATACTTTTGAGCTGAGTTAAAAGCAGTCCTTAAACAGAAAGATTCCACAGGCTTCTGAACTTAATTATGCAAATGGAGTATCACAGAAATCACAATATTCATGGTGACTTCATTGTTTTTATCTTATTTATGTACCTTCTAACACTGTGAACTGTTAAAGGGGCTTCCTTCCAGTGTCTGCATCTAGCAGTCATGTCTCCAGTGATAGATTGTGGGCTTATATTTTAGCATGGAAAAACTGAAGATATTGCTTTCAATAATCTTAGAGGTCTTGTCCACCCTAAACAATCAATATCTTGTTGGAAGATGTGGAGTGTGAATGAGGTTTGTGTTGCTGCCCCATGGTTACATTCCTTCCTGGACTGGTGACTTGTACGATGCTCCTGAATGATGTCTCACAGCTTTTGCTGGCATCACCTGATGCAAACATACAGATTTCAGTACTTTTTGTCTGTGGGACAATATTGAGATGAACGTACAGTACACTGCAGGACAGGGTATTAAATGCTTCTCAGCTCTCAGCTGTGACTAAGGTTTCTAATTTAGTGGAGGGGAATTCAGTACCTTTCCACTTTGGAATAGGAAAGAAAGATGTCTAGGCCTTAATTAAATGAGATTTTTAGGCCTAAAAAGGTAAAATAAAATCTCAACAACAAGAAACAGGATCTCACTGTGGTAGCTGGAGGCTCTCTATTAAAGAAAAAACAACCAAAGTCATAGACAATGTGGTTATCACAAACTACAGTGTATATTCTGTATTGTCTGTTCTCTTGCCTGATAGTAACACGATACCCTAAACAAGAGAGTGTGTTATGAGACAACATGTACAGCATTTCATAGGGGAAAGCTTTTTGAAAACTAAAATGGACATTTCTGATTGAGATGAGAATGTTTTGTGTTACTTTACCTCATGCAGCATCTAGTCTTCATGCTTCCCTTTTGACAGCAAGGATGCTCCCATCCCTCTTCATTAGAGAGCACCTAACAGCATGAGCTTTCTGTGTCCTGCCTTGCTTAAATGGTCAGCTGGCACCTCCACAGCAAAGCCCAACTAGAAGAGGTTTTTTAACTTGGCCATTTTTAATTGATGTCTGAACTCTCTGGTAAATGAGATCTCTGAGCACTGTGAATTTTCAGCTTTTGGTTTTATCCTTAAGTACATTTGATTTGAATTTGCTTAGACTACAAACCATTATATATACCCTTTGGATATCCTGCTGTTTCCAGGATTTCTCCAGGCTGAAATAGGCATCATTTTCTTCTGGGTGTTGGCTGCAGCTAACTGTGCCATGCAGTACTTTCAGCCCTAACAGGTTGCATAAATCTAGCCTTGAAAGGTCCACTCACAGCAGCTGGCTGTGAGTGCTGTAGATTTATTTATTTAGAGATTCAGGTACCAATGAAGGGGAAACTTTCTTCTGAACCATTTTCAAGGGTTATAAAACTTCTGCTTATGTATAAGAAGAATGGAAACATTTTCTGTGGTTTTCTCTAAGGGCAGGCAACTAAGATGCAATAATAATCAGTTAGAAATGTATTCAGACCTCTTGCTGGGAGGTGATTCCTATCCTCCTACTACTAAAGGTCTGTGATTGATGTGCACAGTGCCGGTTTTCAGCATTAGGAGTTGTATTTTGGAATGTCATGATGAAATAATTTGCTGTTTTGCACCATTTGCAAGATAGAGATTTACCCAGCCTGACTCCAAAGTTAAGCTAGAAAGAAAGTCAGCAGTTATCCCTGAAAAAAAGCTGTATCCAGATGAAGAGAAGCACAAGCTGCCATTTAAATGACTGGTGTGATACGCCACCCAGCATTTGTTGCTAGTGTAGCCAGACACTTCCCATCAACAGCCTGCCTGTATATTCTTGTGTTAGCCCTGCATTCAGGGAGCTTTATTCTTTTCCATCTCCCAGCAAAGCTTTTGCTTTGGTGTTCAGCATCCTTCGAACAAACTTTCCCAGCTTTTCCACCACTTGGTCTGACTGCCGCTATTTGTCTTTGTCCTGGCACACGCGAGAAGCACTTGCTATCACACCAGCTGAAAAGCATTTTAAGTTGTTCCCTGCTGTTTTCTGCTGTATCGCTGTTTCTGAGCTGAACACAAGCCTGATTATACGGTAACTTGAACCTAATCTCAGACAGTAATGATGTTTGCTGGGCTGATGGATTGGACTTGGGCATTAAACATGTATTAGGATCACGGCTTGAATGAGAAGCAACAACGTTACCAACATAAAAAAAATCTCAGTCCCTTGCAAACATAATACAAACCTTACACACATAATGAAAATCAAAGTTAGCACGTGAAATTTTTTCAATGGCATATTTTTTGTAGTGAGTTTGCTTAAAACTTCAGTCTATTTCTCAAAATAGCAAAGAAAATTATTTTGTATTTAATTTCTTTATGTGATTGCATTTGATGCTATTGAGGAAGTATTTTATAAAATGCTTTCACATACAAGTTTTAAAAATTTAAAGAGGACACATCTAAAGATCAAGAGATCAGTAGAAATCAGTAAGCTTTCTAGTACTCAGGTATAACATTATTCACAGAAAGGGTGATGAGATATGGGAATGTGCTGCCCAGGGAGGTGGTGGAGTCACCATTCCTGAGGGGTTTAAGACTGGATGTGGCACTCAGTGCCATGGTCTGGTTGTCATGGTGGTATTAGGTCATAGGTTGGACTTGATGATCTCAGAGGCAATTTCCAACATAATTGATTCTGTGATTCCGTAAATCTCAACCACTAGAAGTGTAAGACTCACTAAACCAGGAAACCCTGTCTCCACTATCACATAGCAAGTATGTAAAGCAGACCTGCACTAAAAGGTGTTTCACAGCCTACAAGTGTGTGATATAACTCTGATACTGTTGTGTTTCAAAGACAAGTGAAAATGTAGCTTAAAATTCCAAGAATTTAAATTTGGAATCTGGAAATGAGTAGGAGCTTACTATTAATGATCTTGGAAGACTTAACAGCAGTGTGTTAGTTTAAAATGGTTTTGACAATTAAAAGAATATAGATAGCTGTTTTATCCGGCGTCTAATGTTTTAGTTTGGTTTGTAAGTTGTTAATATTTCATACGCCTCCATGAGTTTCAGTGAGATTTAGAAACTGGGATACTAAATCACAAAAGTGTTGTGAAAATGTAGTTTAAAAAAAAAAGCCTAAGCAGTGCTTTGCTTAGACTTGTTAAAACCTTCTGTGCCTTGAGTGTTTCAGTCGTACAAACTGAATGACATTGTTTTCTTGCTTTGTGAAATCTAGGGATGCCTGTCCTGCTTTTAAACACACTGGGATCAGGATGTGAGTCTGCGACATTCCTGGACAAATTCTGGACGAATACTTGCTGCCTTATTATAAGAAAATGGGATCATTTACATAATGAATAACAAATAAGAGAAGTTTTAAGGCTAACAGAATATTCTATCCATAGGATTTTACAATGTATGAAAATATAGGAAATGAAATTGCAAATTTGCTGCCATGTAATCCAGCTGGAGAGGAGTGTAGAGGGAAGGGAGGGCAGGCACCTCAGTGATCAGCAGGAGCTGAGAGTGTGTGTGGATGCTCAGGGATCGAGTTTTTTGTTTTGTTTTTGTCATGATGCAGAAGGTGCTACCACAGTTGTGTGAGATAATGACTTCTGCCTGGTGGAAACCCTGTTATGAGTACAACAACTTACACAGAAAGTGGTGTGTAGCTCTGCCACACTGCTCCCCATACCCCACGCAGTAGAAATATACTTTGGCTTTTGTGTAACCAGATACAGGCAAGCCAGGAAGCTGGGATTTGTGTTGGTTTTTATTTGTTTGGATTTTGTTTGTTTGTTCTGGGGTGGGATTTTTTGGTTTGGTGGTTTGTTGGGTTTTTTTGGTTGTGTTTTTTATTTTAGTTGGGTTTGGTTGGGTTTTTTTTGAGGAGAGAAAAAGCATTCTGATTGCTTTCTCAGTTTTTGTGTTGTGTATCCCTGCCATCTCAGCTGTGATAGTGACTGTGACCCTCAAACCACTCACAGAAGAAATGCTTTTCTAGGCCAGTCTCCCTCTCACCCTGCCACAATCTGTCTGCGAGGGTGAGAAAGCAATTAATTCTCTGTTCCTGTTCTGACTGGTCAGAGCTCTTGGCAAGATGTCAGTGCCTAGTTTCTTGTGATTTGAATACCTTACTTGGAAAAGAGCCCTGAGCTTACTGAAATAACTCCACAGAGACTCTGAGAGAGCCTTGAGGTTTTAAGACCAATCAGTATACTGCACTGGTTTTGAAATACAGCCTTTTATTCAGTTACCTCTAGTCAATTCAAGCTGTGGTGTCCTTGCATCTCTGCCACTGTTCAGCTGCATTTTGGGTTTGTTTCAATGCTTTCACAGGGCAGATAGATCCTTAGCTCTCTCTGTGATAGTAAACAATAAATGCTCATGTTCCATAGCATGATATAAAAAGAATGGTGTATCTACTGTGTCTTTTGATTTCTTATAAAAACAAACAAAAATAGTAGGAGAAGCTCTTTGCTGAGCAAGCTGTTGAAGAGCTGGAGAGGACAGCAATGCATTCTGTGCTATGCAGAGGAGGAGTTGTCAGATCTCTGCCCCGATACCTGTAGTCTGTATATTCATTAATATGCTTTCATCTTCTTCCACCTTAACCTTACCAGAATGTGATAGTGAAACCTAGCAGTTTGAAGTTTCAGCAGATTTCAGTGACTCCAATGGGGTTTCTTCCTTTCTGCATCACTGGATCATGAGGGAATGAGAAATCTTTTGACCAAATTCCTGCTCCACTAGTCTAGGATGGCAACTGCCCAAGAGTTGTCATCAGCAGTCTCTCGTCCTCCTTAGGTATTTCCTTGTTCTATGAAGGATTATTCTATGAGCAGAGGATCTACAGATTTCAAAATGAATACAGCTAATTACAGTTTGAACCCTTGAGCCATTCTAGAGAAGTCTGGGAAGGGAATACAGTTGGGAAAAACTGCTGCAAATATGTATGAGTGTTTAAAAGGATGACAGTGATTTCATGGGCCACTTACTGTATCAGATGCACCTTCTGACACAAGGTAAGGGGGAACTACCCAAAATATCTTAAGCTGAATGATCTGTGATATAGAGCCTCTAATTCTTTATGCTGTACAAAAAGAATGAGTGCTTTGGGATATCCAGTAAATAACATGCTTCCTATATTCTTAAAATGTAGTGATGTAGGCCCCATGGAGGATATTCCAACAGCCTCACTCCTGCTATTTCTCATCTGAGTTCCACAGTGCTTCTTGGCTGGACTGCAATGTGAGGAGATGAATTATGGAAATAGAATATTTTTTATTTTCTTCTCCTATTAATAAGACCACATGAAAATCTCCCTCAGGATTTTTTTTTTTTTTCCCCAAACAATCTCTTTCCTGAACATAACTTTATGAAGGTGACTTATTTTAAATTCGCCATCATTTAGGGAACCGTGGTATCTGTGCTGCCTGTTGGTAATGTCCATTAAGCAGCAGCAGAAATGCATTTTTTTCCTTGGTTAGACACTCCAATGAGTTCAATTCTGCAGGAAGAAATGTCTTTTACTCTAAATATTTTTTTGTTCCCAGTCTAAATGCATTATGCAAATAATCCACTTCATAAAAAGATAACAAATGTTTGTGTTTTCGTTTGGATTTTTTTTCAGACAGCTCTGAGCATGATAGTTCAGGAAGCCAGTGTAATTTTAAGAGCTTAAGAAGAAGCAGCTACAGTATAATAGGATCTGGGTTTTATGCAAATAAAACCATTATGCCCGTTACTGGAGCATAACAAAGTAGAGAGACCTCTGCACTTATGGGCAATATGACAAGTGCTTTATTTATGATAACTCTCAGAATTTTCTCCTGGCATTTTCTTGCAGTTCCATGTGATGTCCAAAAGGCAGAGTTTTATGTTGCTGAAAAGAACTCCCGATATACTAACAAATTACTTTGTGCAAAACAAATGTTCTTCTCAGATTTTGTTTTGTTGCCTTTTAGCCCTCCAGCATTTCAATATAGTCTTGACACTATGAAGGACTGTACTTCAATATATATGGTTAATCCAACATACACATGGAAGGCGGGAAGGGTCTTCAACTGTATGATTAACCAGCTGCTGAGCTTTACAAGTTGAGTGTGTCCAAAGTCAACAGAAACCACTTCGCTACAGGTCAAACTGCAGAGTGCCCCATTTATCCTCCTACTGCACCAGGAAATGGAGTATGTGAATTTTCTAAAGGTCTACTTACGCCCCAATGATCTCAACATCTTGATCTTCATGTCTATTTTTCATTTTATCACTCAAGGTTTTCCTTTCTACAGACAGTGTCCTAAGGCATAGAAAAGCTGAGTGACTCCCTAAGCCTGCAAAAAGGCAAATATGACCCTTGGCTCTGGAAAGCCAAGGGAATATTTTGAACATCCTTCATTTCTAGAAAGTCTGGCTTGTAAGTTTGTGAGTCAGTGACACCATGATTTTGATAATCCAGTTCCTTGCAATTATACTAAGGAGAACACCAAACAGCTTTGGGCTAAGGTGTGCCTGATGCTTATTCTGAAACATATGGTATCCAATGAGTTGGTGTTTTCAATTAGTACCTTAATAACAGCTAAATCTCTAAACAGTACTCTTACCTGCCTCTAAACACGCAAAGTTCTAGGTTCACTTCCATGGGCAAATTGTTACAACTACTTAGAGTACAATTAATATGTGCTCTTTAAACTTGACTAGGTATGATCTGATCTCTCTCCCACATTACGACTTTACTCTTTTGTCTCGGTAGATGTTGACTTTCAGTGCAATTGGCATTGCAGGGACCAGCAAGGAGACTCTTCTGTGCCACTGCAGCTCTTACAGCTTTGCCATAAAAATCATTGTTAATTTTTTTTTTTGAAAAGAAAAATGCCCATCCACCTCAGTTACTGGATGCTTACAGCACAGTGAGGAACCAGTAGCTAAAGATGTCTTGTTTCTGTGGTGGCGCTTTTGTTGCTATATCAAAGGTTATAAAGAATAAACCCACTGGATTTTAGGGAAGGCACACCCTAAAACCTTCACACTTCTGCTGACAATACTATTCTCTCTGTTAGAAAATAAAACGTAGGCAAACCTACTTTCTCTTTTGTTTCCCACTCTTCGCAGCTAAGTCCCACTCACCACAGCCAGTAGCAGCAGAAGAGAGTGAAAATTGTGATGTGGTGTAGCAAAATGGGAACAGATAATATACAACATTCCTATATGTAGCCAGGTTATTGTGGTGTAGCCTAGGAAAAAGGAAAAGTCCAGCTCTGCTTCTGTCAGCCACAGAAGGAATATCAGTTTACATACTTTTGACCTAGTCACAGTAATTTTTATTGTAAACCTAATTAATCTCGTATTTGTTCAGTCAGTACAAGTCAAAGCTTATTCTCTGCTCCTCTGGTCAGTGTTGGTGTTGCTGTGCTGGTCATTTATGCCTAAGTGGGGCTATTGGCAAGGGAAGGCAAACATGCTTTTCAGAAACTGAAGGACTATTGGGCCAGTGATGCTTTAGCACTGAGCACCTGTTGGATGCAATTTCCCCATCTGGAATACCCTCAGTTAACATCACCCAGCAGTTCAGACTGCAGTGCCCTTTGCTTCAGGTTTTATGTGCAATGCATAAAAATCTGACGACAGCTCCTCAAAGACATTGTGCATCTGTCGGCTGACCTGTCTCCTTATTCACCATTGGGAGGGATTTGACAGCAATACCTTCATAAACTGCTTTAAAAATAAAAATCTCCCATGATTTTCTTTATTTATGCTGACCTAAGTGCAGGGCAACTGTAGAAATTTATGGACAAAGCACTCCAAGGGACATGGTCAGCAAACTACCATCTTTTATGTGTGTGGTAGGACACCCACTAACCAGTGGGCCTCATCAGGTTGCCTCCATGCAAATATGTGAATGCCACTAAATGGCCCTTGTGAGCTCAATATAGTTTCCCTCAGTGAAAAATGCTGTAGGAGAAGTACTTAGAGATACCCTTACTACTGCAGTAAGCAGAAATCAAGATATTGTATGTAATTAAAGATAGCAAGGTTAGTGGAATGTGCAGATTGTGCTGGCAAGTGTTAGGATATATAAGGTGGATTCTGCTGTTCCATCTGACCTGGTAGGGCAAGACAAACATGTTTAGCTTCATAGAGCAACTTATGAAAAAGCAAAAAAACTACTTATAATCAAATGTATACAAATTTATTTCTGGAACGATCAGCTTTTGATACAAACTCAAGACCAGTCAAGGCATTTGTACTTAGAAATCAATCCAGAGCACCCAAAGTATGCTTAATATTTGTACAAAGTTGTTTTTCACTTGTTTCAGTAACTCAGTTTAATACTTCATTGACTTGCATCTCAAAAGATTTGTGTCCAAATCTTGGCATTGAAAGAACTTTTCTGCACAATGAACCATGAGACAGGAAACTTGTCTTTAAAGTCACCTGTTGATGTAGGAGATTGCCTGTGATTGCCACCCAGAGGCTGGTTTACTTTCATTAATTAAACTGATTCCCTAGATTAGAAAACTGTGCCATCAATAGCAGTGTCAGCCAAAAGCTATACGCTGCAGAGGGAAGGGCCCCTCTTGTTCTCTTACTGAGTCACTCCTGAAGGGAAGTTAAGTCTTGCTGCCAGCCAGCTTCCATCTGAGCTGTATCTAAAAAAGCATTTTGCTATTGCTGCATTTCCAGTCTCAGCACAAGACTTCAAAGGAAAGATCTTGGCACTTTTATGGGGATAAACCCAAAGAATGGTGAAAAGAGTCTTAAAAAATCAACTGATGAAGTCAGCGTCTGGTCCACTTTGATTCCATAGGCTTGTTTCTACAGACTCATGAGTGGTACTTGTTCTGTAAATGATGAACAGTAGCTTTCTTTGAAGTCGTGTTTCTTTGGTTTCTTCAAAACATCATCCAAGCAGTGCAATGAACATGCGTTCTGGGGAGAGGTACAGCAAAAGTGCCATGGTGTATCAACAGGAATTATTTCCTTAGAAACACTGTAACCATGAACTCCATAATGTATGAGGGAAATAGTTTTGGCTGCTGAGAGGTGAATTCAAGTGAGGATGGCAGATGAATTAAAGTGAGGATGGCAGACAGATGCCTGATAGTAAACAGAGTTCAAGAAAAGAATGGAATTACAGAACTGATAGATTCATATACATGGTGTAAGGCATTGTGGGCTTTAAGACTCTGTGGATTTAGTTATTTAAATTAACATATGCAGACCCAGAATAGACTAATTAGCTAAAACAGGTGTCCCATGAAGTCATATAGCCTGCCACTTGCAAATCCAGAGATTCCACTTGGATCTCTGCAGGAATTCAGTGTGTCCAGTGCCGTGGTGAGGTGGGAATAACGTACCAACCGAAATGCCAGCTCCCAAGGCCACTAGGGATGAAGGGCCTGGCTCCTTGCAGAATCCACTTCTGACTCTTACTAACACAACTGTGCAGTTGTATGTTGGAGCACTGCAGCGGATGGAAGAGGTTAATGATTCAAAAGTTTTAAATTTGGGAGGGAAAAGTAATTAAATACTTTAAACTGGATAATTGTTTAACCCAGAATTTCAGAAATTTAACAGTAAAAGAAAAGTTTATTTCTCTTTATTTTTTCAGTTTGTCTCTTATGCACCAACATACAGTTGCAAATATACATAGACTACCTCTGTTCCTACTTGTTTTGAAAACACAATAATTGAGCCATAACAATTTTTTTGCCCTAGGAAAAATCTAATTTAACCCAGACCCATTATACCTCTTCACAAAGAAAAATACCTTTTTTAAAATATATTTAGTAAAGGGAGTCATCACAAAACTAGGTCTGTAATAATGGAACTTTTCAAAACTACAACAAAATAATAAATTAAATTTAAAGTGGCCTCTTGACATTATTTTTTGCTGAGAGATTATACATTAATTCAGACCTGGGACACGGTACCTTGGTGTCTTACTTGCTAAATGTACTAGTGCTGTTCTCCAAGACCAAAGGATCCACTTTGACAAAATATGAATTCTTTACGTAACTTTCAATATATATATATAGGTGGTTGTGAGTGACTGACATTCCTGCTCTGCTTTCTAACACAAAATCTGGTAGAAATTCTGGGTACTTGCAGCTCCCAAGTAATTCCTCTTATGAAATGATGGGTTTAGTTGCATTGTAGACTTTGTGTGTGCAGGTTGACAACTCCTGTTAGACACATTCCTCATCTTAAATTTCCAGCTTAATGTATACCAACATGATTCAACTGTATTGCTTAAATAAGATAGGGTGAAATATGTTGTTGTGCTGCATAGTTTCTTACAACATTTTAATTGAGAATCCCCAGTGTTTTGAAACAGAGACTAAAAATTTGGCAGGAGGCTAATTTACTATCATGGTTGTGCCTGCACCTGGCCTGATGCCAAGGATGAAAAACATCATCTTCCTCATATTCAGCACAGGCTTGTCAGAATTCGCCAGAGTCTCTGAGGGTGTGTCCTTCCATGGGGGCTGCTGGGGTTCTTTGAATGTCCCTGTGAGTGCTGGTCCTGCCAGCCAGGGCTGTTTCTGGGCAGGGCACTGGAACAGAGGGGCAGCTGAGTGGCAGTGATGGTAATTGTGCCTTCTGCAACTGTATGGCAGGCAGGATGTGTGGGATGAGACAGCCCATCTGGACACAGGAGGAGCACAAAACCTGCGCTCTTAGTCTGGGAATGGGCAGCAGCAGAAAGAAGCCAGGAGAGTTACAATTTTAAAAGAAAACAGCACTTCCTCTCTGTCTTCATCTTTAATTTTATTTCACAAGAAGAAAACACTCACTCATCTCCCTGGTATAGATTGCCTTCATATGCTCCTGATATAAAAACATCCTCTAGGAGCTGACCAATGTGTGTTTGACGTGGTCTCATCTGATCAAATTGATCTTTTTTCCACTTAAATAACTAAAAAACCCTAAGCAAATTAAACACTTTTGGCTTTCTGTGAGGCCATTTTTACTTTTATGATTGTCTAGTAAGCTTTTCATGGCAATGTAGTGGTTTCATTGCAACTGCATCATTTTGCCCTGAGCTGACATTTTACTCATAAAATCATACTTCTATGAACTGACAACAGAAGGAGGTTTTTGTTTTTATTTTGGTGTATGTGAAAGGGAAGGTGAAAAAGTTGCAGTAAAACAGCCAGTAATTTTATGTTGTTTGCCTACAGTACTACAACAACAATACAAACCTGATGACATGGAAATAAGTTTTTTTGAACTATTACTTTGTACTCTCCCTCCTTTGAAGATCAAATGTTGTGCCTGGAATTGGCAGTTTCTTGAAATGTTCATAATAAACAGGTATTAACCCTGAAGAATGATTTTCCAGGAGAAATTGTCAGACTAACTGGCTTTCTGTAGTCATAGTTGTGAGGGTATCTTGTGAGTAACACCTATATCAGCCTACATTGCTTCAGTTACTTTTCTCAGTTTCTCGTAGGGTAGAGAGATATGCATATATGTTTCCAAGTGTGCAGATGATTTTAAAAAATCCTGTTACCTTCCAATTCAGACAAGAAAATTCCTCTGTTCTGGCAGCTTTTTCTGCAGCGTCCATTCCATGCTAGTCCCCCATGACTTGAACTGCACAGTGCCTGCCATCCTGTAGATATATTCTATCTATTAAATCAGCATTAGTACTTTCACCCTCAGAGTCCCTAGAGCAAATGTATCTGGAGGAGATTTTGAAGGGCCAGGTGACCTGTACTAACTAGGTCTGCTCCTCCCCTTTTATTGTTTTTTTGCTCCTTTTCTAGATTCCCTGCCTTACTTGCCCGTTGCCATAGCTGATAAACTGTTCAATAGCATACAAAACATTTCCCTCGGTCTTGACTGCTCGATGACAGCTGTACAAAGGGACAAAACACCACTGGAATATAAATGAGATTCTGTTAAAACTGAGATAATTAAACTTAAACATACATGTTTTGTAGACTGCTCAGGTTTGGTGGAGGCATGAAGGCCAAACAGGTTGAGTCTGTGGGCTGTGACCATGTCATGTGCCTTAAGAGGTTAATCCTTGGTCTAATGCTGTCAGCATTCCCCACTGTGTGACCCTCCAGAGTTCCTCTGATTTCTCCGCAGGCTCATATTCAGGGTTAGCACCAGGAACAGGTACCTGTGTGAGACTCCACAGTACAATCTATATGCTGTGGCTCGAGGTGGAAGAGATAAGAGAAATGCATTTTCCATCAGAAAGTCATCCTAGACTCTTAGTATCTCTTCTGCCCTTGATAGAGATGAGTGGAGCCCAGTAAGCAGGGAATTGAGATTCCTCAGCATAGCAAACATTGAGGTTTTTTGTGTGTCTTTGCTCTGTTATAATGCAGTGTAACTCATTTTGCATTTCATAAAACACAGCTTGGGATTTTGAAGGTGATTTTTTTTCCATCACACACACGAGCTCTGCTCACTTCCTCTGCTGGCTAAAAAGGGGTCCTACTATGAAAACAAAGCAGAGCCTAGAGCTGCAAACGATGCATGAAGTGACACAGCCTCACATTCTGCTGTGGTTTTGCCTGTGATGCAGTACTCAGCTTGTACAGAGCCATTAAAACACATTAAAGTCAGAAAAAATAGAAAAACTGACAACTGATTTTTTTTTGTCTTCCTCAGTTAGTTTATACTGATCTCCACAAAACTCGAATGCTGTGTAATGATGTCATTTGAGAAGAAAATAATTAATCACATAAATAATTCCTGCCACCAAAAATAGCAGTGTTTTTAAAATAAAACATGTGCAGAACCATTTTGTCAAAAATACTGGTTTTGTTGATCTTACACCTTTTACAATATTTTTAAAGATTTTTTTACAATCTCAATTTAAGTTTGAGGTTTTGTGTCTGAAAAGCATGGCAGATTAAGGGCTTTTGGGCAAAGAAACATGCTTGATTGACACTAATACATGTGATCCCATCTGATTACAGATGTGAAATATGCTTTCAAGCCTACCTCACAATATATTAAAGGGATGTTTTTATGGTGTGTTGCTCTGTCCCAGTAAACAAAATGCCTTTTAAAGTGTCTTCAGGAGTGCTTTTAGAATTTACCGTGTCCACAACCATAATAATTTAAATAATGTTAAGAATGTTCTCTGTGAGGTCTGTGCATTAGCACTGAACTCATACTAAGCAGCAGCCAAAACTGTATACTCTCTGCTGACAAAATTATTTTTAAGGACAGATCCTGTTAACCCTACAGGGAAGCTCATTGTACTTGAAAAAATTATGAAAAAGTACAGGAAATTAGATGCTCTGAATTAATTTCAAAGTCAGATTCTGTCAAAATCTCACTTGGTTTTTTTATCCACAGCTCTGAGGTTTCTGTGTAAAAATTTAAATGTTCAGGTTATGATGTTTCAAGGTTGCATTGAGACTATGATTTGATATGCAGCTACTCAGAGCAAATGTGTGGAAGAAGCAATGCTGATCTCAGAGTGAAATTCTGATCCTTTGTAAGCTTCCATGTGCAAGTTTCCTATAATCCTTGCATTCCTCTAAACCAGTTTTACTTCTAAAACCGCTTGTCTTACAAGTGTGAAATTTGTGTTGCTGGAATCAAATGACTTGGCTCCTGATGAATAAATGGAATAGCTTAGGAGACAGTATGCACCACTGATGCCACCTATGCTTCCAGATAAGCTTTTCAAGCTCTGAGTACAACCTCTTTTTGGAGACTGATTTCAATTAAAAATATTCCTAGTTTTGGTATGATTGGACTATCTGTGAGACTTTGGCATCACTGTAGAGGCTTGGATAAGCAAAACATTCACGATTTAATAAGTGCTGTGGCTTGTTTTATTTAGATTCTGCTTTAGCTTGGGGATAGAAATAGCCCGTAAATATGGTGACGAGAGAAAGAGTTAACTTGAGATTCATGGAAAATGAAGTAAATAGCTGGGAGTACCTTGGTGGTATGTACATCTGAAGCTAGAAAATTAGGGTTCCAGTTGACTAGTCAAGTTACCTATAGCTAAATAGTGTTCAACCACTGCACCAAAAACTCCACATATTGAAACTCTTTCTTTACTGTCACTGAAGCAGTAGAGAAATTGTAACTGTGAGGAAGTGAAAATGCCATTAATTTGCAATTAATAAAAAAGTCTGAGATTGAAGAATTTCCAATTACTACTTGGATGACATTTTATTTGATGAACAAATAAGGGGTTTGCATCCTTTATTGATAAGGATTTCTCCATCAGAGCTCTCACAGGCAGAGCACTTGGAGAATGCTTTGGGAAGGCAAATTACAAAGGATACTTCTGATAAGGACCTCAGTGGCTTGAAGTCACATTACAGAATTTTGAGATCAAAGATTTATCTGGACAATGAAGAGGACTGCTGTTTTATTTAAGTTCTGTTTAGAGGGAAACCTCCAGGAAATGTGTCTTCTTGGAAAATCCCATCTGTGTTGATAGCATTATTCCAAATGGAGATCTTAGTACTATGATGGAATTCAGGATTGACCATAAGTGGAGACAAGTGTAGCTGGGAGGAATGCAATTCCAGGCATCAGTTAATGCCTAAGAGCTTTGGCCTTGCGCTGTAGCCTTCTCTTATTTCTTTCCATATCAAAATTACACATTTTGGATTGTACTAAAAAGGTGGTTGGGGAGCAGTGTTTTCAGACTTCTACTGGCAGAGGTTTTACACTGTGGGACAATGACAAGTGTGGAGTTCAGTAACAGACTATTCCCAAAATTCACAGCAAAGGGGCAACGTATGAAGCTGAACATTGGCAAAGGTTTCTAAATCAAGGGAAAGTGTCCTTTTTGTGGATCTTGAAATGTAGAAATGGTACTTTGCTCCATAAAAACTAATACTTTTGAGCTTTCAATCTTTGACATCATATAAGAAGCTTTATGAGGAAATGTGTTGCAGCCTGTTTTGGATAATAATATCAATGTTTTGTGCAAACAAATACTGATAATTGTAGGAAGCATTTTCACTTCAACCACTAATACAAATTTGTGTGTATTCTGCTGACTACCATTAGTGGTGAGTTCTCTCTACTGAACTGATCTTCAATTCTTTTAATATTGTTTGATTAAGCTTGAACTTTATTGGTTTAATTTTTTCTTCCCTGGGTTCCTGAATGTTAATTTGGAATTAATTCTGTTCAAAGCATGCATTTGAGAAGGGAGATGGTCAATAGCAGAATTTCATTGCTAGAGAGGTTCTCTGGCTACACCCAGAAGTGTCTTGTGTTTGTGAACTCTATTCTCACTGCAGGAACATTCAGTAGTTTAACTGAGTTCTTTAAAATCTCACTGACCCTACAAATTTATACATTACCTGCACCATTTATATTTCTATAATGTTTTTTTGCTTTCAAAGCTGTCTCATGCAATTTTGCAGAGCAGTCTTTGTGTTGACTGGGAATTCACCAGTGACATCTCTATGCTGCTGTATGGGCACGGTCCTAGAAATCTGTAGTTGCTCTCTTCCATTGTCTGTTGATTGTGTTAGGTAGCCTTGTTAAACTTAAAGATGAGAGTTAGCTCACTGAGAGAGTGGATTCATGTTAACATGTATCCTTTTCCAGTTGTCTGTAGTGCTGGGCATTCTCTGGGTGTTGCACAAACAGAGAGATTTGTACAAAAAAATAGAGTGCTCTTAGCTGCAAATAGACTGGGTTTTCTCCATACAGTGCTGTCAAGATGTATCAAATCTGTTCTGGAATGACAGTTTCTGAAGGAACGTTTCATTTCTAGTTTTAGTGATCTGCAATTGCTGCAGTCCTGATTCCTTTTCCTTGTTTGTTGTACTTGCATGCTGGCACTTAATTTTCACTATTTCTCAAATTCAGACCTTCGAAAAAGTTCTCCAGCTACTTCTCAGCTTAAATGCACTGTCATGCCTGTATTTACTATCCCCTCCCCTGCCACTGATATTTCTCTGTATCATCTTTCTTTCAGCTGTCTCTGCTTTCTGGCTGTGTTTACATGGCACCGTGCTCCATTCATGACCTTCCACTTAATGCAAACCACAATGTTCTTTAAGCAACACATAAAACCTTTCTTAATCCACCGAACACTCAGTCTGCAATGGCAATATCCCACACCACTTGTTTTGGTCTTTTATGCTTGTACTTAAGATGTGCAGTGACACAGCAGGTCCTGCTCTTTCAGTACCTATTGCTTACAGGAAAAACATTGTGAGTGGTTTCAGTGCTATAGCAAATAATTTGGGTTCCTGTCTTGAAATTGTCAAAGATGTAGATCTTCTGTTTTAACATCGGTGTTTTTCCAGTGGGAATTGGATTTAGATAGTCCATACAGCTGTTTCTTTATTTCCTCTGCACTATATGGGGGCACAAAGACTCTTACAATCTCTTGGATACGTATTTTAGCACCATTAAATTCTTTAGTGGAGGTGACCTCCTGGGAGGAAAGCAACAGACAATTTATTCGTGACCCTAAGTGGTAGTGTGTCTGGGAGAACTCAAGACTAATTGAGCTAAGCCTTCACTTGACTGTTTATTTTCATAACCTAATTGTTCATTTGACAATGACTGTAGGCAATGTGATTAATATAAGCTGTGAGAGCAATCAAGCTGAAAGAAGATGGTAATGGACTACATGGGGGTATTCTTGTTCTCAGTCATCTTATTTTGCTGCAGTTTTGTAAAGCTCTTCAGCTGAGCTATGGAATGCCCTGAAATTGCTTTGGTAGCCAGCAGGTATATCAGGCTCAATCTATTGACAGGCATAGTGCTATTGCTGGTAGTGTTTATAGCAATAAAATTCTAAATAGAGTCTTCTCTTTTGTTTGTCCTTTGATTCTTTCCTCTGTATCATCCTATATCATCTTCAGACACAAACAAGGTATAAATGCTGACTTGCCATTTGCAGGTCAAGTCTCATTCTTTGGACAGAGACTCCTTCCTAGGAGACGCTTTCTCCCTTGCTTATTGCTCCATTTTCCCCTTTCAGATGGAATAAAAGCCCTTTGTCATTGGCCTTGTTTCCCCTATCGCTTTAAAGAAATGTGATGCTTTTCTGTATATGAACAAGGTGAGGCTGATTGAATGAGAAGTTCTTTCATGTAGTTGCCTGCATTAGACTTTTAAATTGCAGGGCAGAATTAAACTAGATATGCAGTGATGCTTTTATAAGATATTTAAAAGTCCAGTTCCGCTGGCAGCTGGCCTAGATAGTCACAGTATTAGATTTCTTCAGCAAACTGGAAAAGCATGACCTTGACATCTTTGCTTCTGTTAGCTTGAAATAAAGGTGGTACCAGTCACTTGCAAGAGGAAAAAATGTATTATAAAGCCAAAAAGGATTGACACAGAGTGAATTTTGGAGCCTACATGTTCTTATTTTGGTAGACTTAAAAATCTCAAGACTAAAAAGCATTTTCTTTGATTCAGTGTCTTATTTATGAACATTGTATGCTGAGCAATTCTTCATACAATCAGCTGAAAAAGCAAGAAAAATTAGTTATCCAATTTCTTTCTTTTTTTCTTTTTATTTAATCTTAAAAAAATTGCTTCCTTGTAGGTGAGAACTTAATGAGAATGTGCTGGACATGAGGAAACTAACCAAATGTGAATTTGTCTGCCTTATATTGCTTTGGGAGCTTCCTCTGTGGAATCTCCATCATATCTTAAAATGCAGTCTACTTCCTTCTCTACATCTGTATCTGGGTAGTGGATTAGATGTTTCACAGCTGAATGGAAGTCATTAGGTCCATGCTGTGTTTCTGTTACTCTGCACGTGCCACCAGGTTCGTTGTAATTAGTGGCCCTTGTACTCCAATTATCACTAAGGAACTGCACACGTGCTCACCTCTGCTATGAACTACACAGGTGTACACGTGCATTTTGTCAGACAGGAGAGTCCAACCTGCTCCTATGGCAACGCTCAAATAGCTCATCTCTGTTATCTCTGACTTCTGCACAGACTGGGGCTTTAGTTTTAAGTGTTATACAGACAGGCAGAAACAAAAGGCTCTTTTACACGGGGTGCTAACCCTGGAAACACAACACTGTCCTAGAGAAACACCGAGTGAGTGGGGGTTGTCCTTACTTGCCTTAGCACCGTGGTTTTTCTTGCTTGAGTAGTGGTTTGCTGGTTAAGGGAGGAAGAACTATTTGTTTAATCAGGGAATGCAGTTGACAACACCCATCTAGAAAGAGAGCATTTCATTTCAGTACTCAGTGTCCGTTCATAACAAGATTTTTAAGCAGCTATTGAAATGTATATGGGGATAGTGCTAATCTTTGTTCCTACTGTTGATTTTTTATGCTTATAGGAAGCAATTCTGATAATAATGTTATACAAAATAATTTTAAGATAAAGAAAAATCCCATGTTTCTTACTTTCTGTGTGATTTTTATGCCACTTGCTCTTTTGCATTCACATCTAATGAAGTAAAACACTGATTATCTGATTCCCCTGTGAAAAGAAAATGTGGTGCTTTCACCTCTTCCCTTACCTTTTACACTACCTCTGGCTAAAAGTTTGTAGAGGCAACAGGAGCATCACCTTCATTGAAAACTTGTTATTTTCCACCATTTCCATATGAAATCATTTCATATGAGACTGAGAAAGAATTTATGCAACATGGATTTCATCACCTGGAAGCCCCTGGGAATACCACCAGTGTTGTTTTAGTAAATTTAAACTTTTTCACAGAAGGATAAATCCAAGGCCCTTTGGTGTCACCAAAAAGATCCCCAGCAGTTCTGACAGACTTTAATTTATGGCCTAACAAAATAAGGCCCTTGAGTGCAGGATAAAACAAACTAATAACTGCTTATAGAAAATGATATAACTGATGACAGGGTCATCAGTGTCTGAAGGAACAGTTTCGTATGTTTTCCCTACACGTGGTAGCTGTTTTGTGACACCCAGAGCCACCAATAGGTCCAAATCACAAGTAAAAACATACCTTTCCTCCTTGCCCAGGGATAGTCATGAGCCTGTTTATAAATTAATGTACTGGCAATATGTAAAATTAGATCAGACACAATGCATAACTTCCTTAGGCTGCCTTATAGATGCATTGGTGCCTTTTGTAGCTGCACAGCCTTTCTATTCTTACTGGCAGTTAACCTTCATCCCCTTTAAAATGTGGAATGTTTGACCAAACACTTACAAATAGCCAGGACAATCTGAAACAATAGTGACAGGTTCAAAGGCCTCAGTGTGACAGTCTGACCTGCCAGCCCTTCAGTGGACATACTGGGATGGACACATGCAGTTTTCTTGCTGAGCCCAATACATATTACAGCTGCCTCACAGAGAGCTGTAGCTGTGTGAAAGTGGTACCAAGTTTTGTCTGTCCCTTGGAGGATTTGTTTACTGTGAGCCTAAGCTGAAACCCCTTGGGCTCACTGCTTTTTAAGGCAAGAAACAACCCAGGCTTAACACGGATCTTTTTCTCCTCGCTCAAGCGATGAGGTGGGCCAGCCATGTGTCTTCAAGTGTCTGTCATTATGTGCAGCATGTGCTTTTCTGCCACATGTCATTCAATGAAAGGAAACCTTAGGATTGTGGCTGACCAAATTATTGCTGTGAGTTTTGATTTCCAAGACTCTCTTTAGACTTCAGCTGAGGAAATAAATGGTGAAAAATTTCAATGAAAAGGATGTCAGGACGTCACACACCTGCCATGATAGTTTCGTGCATTTTATTTATTAAAATGTACTGGATACAAATGAATTTTTTACTCAATATTTATTGCTTCATCTGTCCTGAAACAGGAATTGTGCATGCTTTGATAAATGGGTAGGGAAGGTGCCTGGTGTGATTTCTCTGCTGATTGTTAAATACAAATGTACTTTGTTGAAATGCTCCATTCTAACTTGCACTGGTATGTTCCACAGGATTAAAATGTCCTACATTATGTTGAGGAGCAGCACTTTTGAGAGGAGTAACTGTCCTTACTCCTCAAAAAATGGAAGAACATCACCAGCATAAAAGTATGATAAAGTTTTGGTGCTTGGTAATACTGAGAAATGGAGTGTTTAGGAAATTCTGTCTTCAATTTATTCATTTAAATGTTAGGCAACTATTCAGGGAGGAGAATTTCTCTGGCTGTTATCCTGTCCTAAAGATAGGGTCAGGCTCCAGGGGGAGTCAAAAATGCAGTGATAACATTGTGATGTATTACAAATAGAGCAATCAAAGTTGCAGGGCTTAGAGCAGCCCATGAAATGCAATAGCTGGAGGCCATGTCAAACAAACTCCCAGCAGTGCATCTCTTCTGCCTCGTGTGGTACTACTGATCCAGGAACTCCTCTGAAACCACAGGAGAACCACAGTTCTGCTACAAATGATCTTTTGTACTTGGAATGAGTTGGGGCAATATTTTTTTTCTTCAATGACTATAATGATTTGATAATAATATGAAGATTTCCATTACTGTTGGAAGTCTCAGGATCAGAATAAACCAGTGTTCATTACAGTGGCATTCCTACTTAGCTTTAAGCTAACGTATTTCAAGTTGTTTGAGGCTTATCCAATATATTACTAAATGCAGCAGAAACACATAACACTACCTTTTTGGAAAAGAAGAAAAAAAAAAATCCAGACAACATGCAGTTGAATACAGTACATGGAAACAATTCAGATGTCAACTGATTTGAATAAGAGATGTGAGGAAATTAATTTAGAGTGCCTGTAGCTCTTTTCAGTTAGAAAAAGCATGATTACTTGCATGGAAACTATTTTCCCATCACCTTGTGCTGAACTGAGTTATGACTCTAAAACCCTCAGGACAGAAATGAACCCAAAATACCAATCATGTATTCAGCAGTTGGTGCAGATACCACAGTTTACAGTGTCTGGTATCAGGAGGGTGTGTGTAGGAAGACTGAATGTGAAAGCAGATTAACTGACAGGTAATGGTGTCAGAAGCAATAGGAAGAAAGGTCACTGCCGTTTCATTCTAATTCCAGCATGCCTTTGTGGAAACATCTGTAGAAAAGCAAGTGAACTGAGAAGCAGCTGTGCTATGGATGCAAGGTCTGGAAGCCAGCCATTAGTTCTGTGAAAAGTGATTAAGCTCAAGTGCCATGTCCTTTGTTAGGCCAGTTCCCAGCAGGTAGTGAGGATTCCATTAGTTGATGTTAGTGCTTGCAACGTTTCCCCGACTGCTTACGTGCATTAACCAGTGATTGCCAGTGCATGAGGAGACCGAGCTGCTCTGGGGGTTTTGCTCTGTTGCTGGTGAGGGGCCAAGGAGCTGCAGCTGATCTGGAATCAGCTCTTGGCTTTCTTGAGAAAAGGAAAGCTGTGGAGCCTTGAGCTTTACTCCTCTTCCATGCTGTTCAGCTGGGACCTGGTGGGAACGAAATTGCTGCTTTGGGGAAGTTTGTTCTGTACTCAGTAATTCTTTTGTCTTGTCCTTTCTCTTCTTCTCTCCCCCAAAAGTGGAGGTGAAGGCTGGTGGTTCTGGCTCTGCCTGCGGTTGGTACCTGAGGCAGCTGTACCATTTGTTCAGGATTATGTGTTGCCTTGGGGTAAGCAACTGTGAGGGGAGTGGAATTGCACAGATGTCTGGGTAGGTACAGGATGTAAAACTTGTTCAAAAAGACAAAAAAATGTTTAAAAAATGTATTTTGACCAGGAGTAGCAACCACCCAAAGGAAAAAACAAGGTATGAAAGCTTTAGGAAAGAAGCTGAAAGCCAGACCTTTGGCCAGTGTGAAATGTGTCGCTGCATTGAAGTCTGATCAGCCCCAGCTGAGAGAGAAACCTGCAAGAAAAGGTCTGAGGCAACGAGAGAAGGTAATGTCTCGTACACACAATGCTGTGTGCCATGCAATTCTTAGAGGAATGGAAAGAATGTTGTAAAATCAAATGCAGTCTGCTTTCCTTCTTCCTCTCTATTGATTTAGAAATTGCTGGCCAATTTTACATGTTTTAAGTAGCAATCCTAGAGGTAAAGGTAAGGTACAAAGAATGAAGTATATGTGGATATATATACCCAGTATTAGACTCCCAATGCATCTGAAGCAGAGGTTTTGGAAAATGCTTTGTACAACATGAGCTACAGTTATTTCAGAATCAACAACTTCCTTTAAGGCTAGGCAGTACTGCTGATACTGAGAACTTTCTTCTATCAAGTCATTAACACTTCTAGTCAATACAGTACTTTTAAATTAAATCATTACCCCATGTATGCAACTTTCAGCATACTGCCCTAGTTAAGTATTTGAAAACTATAATTTAGATTTCAAAACTGGATGAGAGAGGCCCTGAACTAAATCCATTATCCACTTCTAGAGATGTTTGAATTTGGCAGTTTTGTCACAAGCCTCGCTGTTGATCTTGCTAGTATTGTGACATAGCCTTTAATGTTTTCCCTTACTCTTAGGCTGGACAGGAGATATTTAGGAAAAAACACTAAGGTAAGGGGATGTATTGCAATTTTTGAAATTTAACTACTACCCTGGTCCACTTACTCTTGTGACATCTGCCAAGAACTGAATATACCAGAAGGTCCATTTTAATTTTTCATTAGAATCTGACATTTTAAAATGGTTCTGCTACTCAGTGAAGACTGAAGTACAAGTTGCATACACAAACTGTACGTGAAAGAGCCTGTTTACTATCCAGAATGTTTCTAAAAAGTGTGAAGTTGCTGTTCCTAATTGTTTGTCTCTAAAGCTATGGACTGAAATAGTTGCAAGCGTCTTTGAATTTCAGCAACTATTTAAACATTTATATAACAGTATTGCAAAATGTATGTATACACAGGCAGCCTTTTTAGCTTGGAGATGTAATTAAAGGGGCAGATGAGTACATGAATTCTTCAAGTGCTCATTTATAAGTTTTTAGAGGACTTATGCTAAAATTAATAAAACAGTACTAGTATTAAATATTCTCAGAGTATGAAAGAAAGGTATGAAAATGCAGTGATGTTGTGCATGATGTTAAGACATTTTTCACTGTAGACTTGAGAAAGCATTGAGATACACTGAAAGTAGTGTGAAATTGGGAACTTCTATGTGTGCCAAGATGAATCAAGGAGCTGGGCTGTTTGAGTTACAGATGGGCACAAGGTAGTCCATTGCACCAATGGTTCAAAACCAAGCCAGAGTTAGGCTGATGCTTTCTGCATTCATGAAGCATTAGAATAATAAATGATAGTGTGGGATTGCAGCTGTAAGAGAAGCTTGTACTTTTTTGTTTTCCTGGTCATTTAATGAAGCATTTGAAGGTCTTGCAGGATCCAGTGTTGTGGCATCTGTTTAGAACTATCTATCAACACCAAAGTCCATTGAATCTCTATAGAGATTGCCATTCAAATTGCTTCCATGTGAAAATTAATAAAAACATTTTAGCTTCCTGATATTTCAGACTGCTTGACTTTGAGGCCAGCTCATGTTTGATTATGTCAGTCATCTTCACATCAAAAAATATGTTGGGCAAAACTGATAGGGTGTACACAAGCTTCTAATTGTTACCAGGTCTGGAACTGAGACCTCATATAAAGGAATAAGTGTCATTTAGGATTTGTTTGCTCCCTGTAGTGAAAGTCAGGATTGAGATGCTGCTATGGATGTTTTATATAATGATGAGTTTGAATTTTCGGTCTGTGAATGTAGTGGTTTTAATATGCGCTGAACTGAAGCAAAATTCAAATTGAGCAGTGTAAATATTCATTAGCTATGATGAAGTTAAAGCTATGTTTTAAAAACATTGTTTAATTCCTGAAGGAACAAATGGGCTGGAGTGCTTCTGCCAGCAGTTTTAGTGTCATTTGTGTTCCATCCCCCAATGTGACTGCGTGTGCAGATGGGCTGCACAAGGACAGTAGCTCTGCTTTCACTGAAGTTACGTAAGAAATTTAGCAGAGGGATAAAATTATGCATTTCAGCCTCCATCTCTATTGACAGTATAAGTACACTTTAGGCAGATCACCTTAACAATTTAATAATTTCAGCTTGAAATTTCATAGCTACTTTTTCCAGATAACGTAAGTTTCTGATGACCTATTGCGAACCCTGAAATTGACAGTTGGGTTTTTTTTCATCCAGTTACACATTAAACCCACTGGACACACCGAAGGGTTTTAGAGAAATGTGAATTCTCAGTTTAAAAGACTGCAATTCTTTGGAAATCCTCTACACCCATTGGTGAGTAATTGCAATTGGTAATTCCATTACCTTCTGGGCAAAAAAATCCTTAGTGTTGCTGACTGTTTCTAGCACTACTTTCCAGCCATTGCATCTTGTTATCCTTTTCTGTCTGCTAGCTCCTAGAGTCAGATACCTTCTTCATACAAAAAGCAACTAGAAAATGGGGAAATTAATCATCCTGTACCTTTTGATAAGGAGAAAAGACAAAACTCCCATGAAAAACATTTTGCAGCTATGATCCATTTTGAGAGGTTTAATTTTTCGATTACTTTGCAGAGGTGTAAGTACAGAGAACTAGGCATGGTCATTCAGTACTGATAAAATATCATTTTAAAGTGTATTCTGTATTTCTGTATTGCAAGTTGCACTGGTGAAATAATGAACTTTGTAGGCTTTGCTACAGTCCTGGCAGTCTGGTGAATCCTCTGTGCTGGAGGCTGCATAGTGCAAAGGAGGATGTAGTGGGCAAAAGAGATTGTTTGCAGATTTGTCAGCCAGCAGATCCATGTTTTCTCTATTTAAATGTTTATTGTGCTGCTCTTGAACATTTGTATTTGAAAGTTTGGTGTCCTGAGGCAATTCTTACCAGTTTGGTGTTCTGGGCAGGAGCCCCTTCGTGCTCAGGGCTGCCTCTCTGAGTGAAGAGTTTGCAATACCACAAAGCAGAATACAACATACTGTGCATAGAATTAGTCATCTATTGACTTTCATGTATAATACATTCTAACAAGTGCTTTGAATAATGTCATTTGGTACTGTGTAGTAGCCCTCCTTGTTTTGCCTATTCACAATAAAGCACAGCAAGGACAAAGGATGCAGATGGCCTTATTCAGAATAGACTCACACTGGAGAAGCTCCTGGAGGACTTTCTCACACTGTTCTAGTATGAGTTATAAATGATATGGTAGATCTCCCTAACCACAAAAGACATTTTCGTGTCTCTCTGATCATGTAGACTTGTAAAATGGCTATAGGTCTCTTCCAACAATGGAACAAAGCGGATTTGTGGATCCCTGAGAAATGCAGTTTTATATGCCACTCTCTCAAATGTAGGTGTAGGAAATCCTCTGTATCCTGAAGCTCAAATAATGAGAAAAGTGACTATCAGGTGAATCCTTGAAATCCTGGCAGATGGCTGTATCTAGCTTGATATAATTTCATCTTATCAGTGATTTTTGAATTGTCTCAAATGTCATCATCTATGGTAAATTACGTATTGCATCTGTTCTGCAGGAACTAGTGAGATCAGGGCTGAAATGCTATTGAGCACACTCCCATCTGCCTAAACCAAGGGGTGCATTTAATGAGGACTCTTTTCTTCTGCACTTCTGTTGTGCCAAATGGAACTAAACATGGCATGAGGGTTTTTTTCAGGAGATGATGCAAATTTTAAACAGTTGGGCAATTATTAAGATGGCACTTTTTCTTTCCCAGTGCCTCTTAAAAAAAAAAAAAACAAAACAAACCCAGACAAACAAAAAAAACCCCCTTCAAACAACAACAACAAAAAAAACCACAAAAACCAGAAAGGATTAAATTTATTTCACAGAAGTTTTTTTGAGTGTCTTGTTTCATTTTGTTTGACATTAATTATCAATGTAGAATACTGCATATGGGATTTCTATTACTTTCAGTTAGAAGAGAAGGTCCAGTTAGGTTCAGATCAGAAAACCGCCCTGTCACCGACTGTGGCTCAGGTTGGGGTTCAGGTTAACATTCATTCTACTCCTCTCAACTACCCAGAGCAGCAACCGAGTTGGCAAAACCACTCAAGGAAAGAGTATGAAGAGTTATTCAAAGAGCTCCCTGACAGCTCAGGATGCCATATCCCAGAGCAATCTGAGCTTGCTCTACAGGGACATGCTGTCCTACTGGACAGCTGAAAGAAATGGAGCTGCAAGGCAGTTGTCCCTGCCCCTCATTGTGCTCTAGAAGCACAGTCCAGGCTGACCACTCGTGTTTTAGAAAGACACACATTACTGATGTTCCTGTGATGCCCTGCTGGGTTATTTGTAATGGAGCACTCGCCTCTTCCAGTCTAGTGCATCCCTGCTGCAGGAGCACTGTGAACTGACAGCTCAGTAGCCAGCAGCTGAAGCTGGCATTTCCTAACTACATTTCTCTTGCTCCCCATACACTATTGTATATATACCTTCAAAAGTGGTGATTCCTTTTACCCAGGAAATTTGCCGTTTATATGATGATATCAAGAGAGCTTTGAAACTCTGAGGAGTGTTTTGGGTGCTGTTTGAAAGGTCATGCAGATCAGTAATTGTACAACATATTTATTATATAATTTGGGAGTAGGAGAGTCCAAGAATTGTTTCGTAGTCAGGGTTTGTTTGGTTTTTTAACTACTAACTTTTGAAAATACTGGGGGTTTTGTTCTCCCTTCTTTTTTCTTTTCCTTTTCAAATGATACTCTACAAAAAGGATTGTGCTCTTCTTTCTACTTTATCCTGATAAGAATAGAAGTGCAGGCTGAAATCCTGAATCTTAACCTGAGAAGATTTGGAGAGCTTTTAGAGTGCATAAGATAGCCTATCCCTTATGCATGCTAAGCCAGAAGAGTGCATTCAGCCCTTTAATTTGGATGAGAATAGGAGGTGGAATTTTAATGCAGTAGTTTGTTGGGGTTTTGGGTTTCTTTGGTTTGTTTTTTTTTTTTGGGTTGGTTTTTTTTTTTTAACGAAATGTAGACTCATATGAACATGTATTGGGAGGCTATTTTTCATTTAATTATTACAGGTAAAGGCAAACTACACTGTGAATTTCATTGTAGTCTGAAACACCTTATTCCCTAAAGGTGCACTTAACACCATTTCCTGCCGCAGATGTGGTGTCTGCTGGATCTTGGAAACACAAGATATTTCATTTTTTCAAATTTCCTAAAGGCACATAATTTTTTTCCCCAGTGCTGCCAGATATTGTCAATAGATCTCCCCTGTCTAATTAAGTGGTCATTTAATCAAGCTTCAGGCAGTAGTTTTTCATTTTAAAGGACCTTTTCAGGGAAAGGCTAAGTGCTCCTTTAAGATTCTGAGATGGTTTTCCTTAGTGCTGTTCAAAGTTGTCTCATAGCAAACTGTTGCAGCCAAATTCCTAAAGCTTCTGATAAAAATCAAACACTTCACAGTATGCATTAAATATTCTCCTTCAGAAATAATTTTTGACTGAAAGTAAAGGAATTGCTCTGAACTCTTAACTTGGCCTAGTTTGGGACCAGCAAATTAAACATCTGATACTTTCTGTTCACAACCTAATTACTTGAGATTTTTCTTTGAACTAGAGTTTGGGGATTTTTTTTTTCCCAGCAACTTGTATGGCTTACTGCTCTGGTGAATTACAGGCTTTTTGATGCAGAATTTTTCTATTTGGTACCAAAATGGAGATGCTGATATTGTTCCATGCGGTTGTGTGAGGTGTGTTTGCCTCGGGAGGTGAATGTCTCGGCGCTGCAGCAGCCTGTGGTAACGAGTGACACGATGTCCTGTGGCTGTGGCCATTGTGGTGTGCCTGGGCTGGCTGGGTGGCACCGCAGGAGCGGAGGCTTGGGCAGGCTGAGCTACATCTGTGCTCCAGAGATACTGCGCCTCTTCTTTGTTGTTTTTAGCAAATGACTACCTAAAAATGGCACCAATAGGCTCCCAAGTCATCTTATATTGCTCATTAGTTTTTGGTGGGGCCTTTTCGTTGCTTTCTCCACGTTCAGTTGATTTTGTCTTTTGTCTGAATGTATCCTTTTAGCTGTTAGAGCTTCCTGGCTGGGACTAATGATGGCATTTTAGGCTACAGCAATTGCTGCTGTCTATTTTGGTTCTGCATTTACGGTCTCTTGTCATGTGCATTCATCTCTGCTTATTCCTGTCGTGCTGTTCTTCGCCTGCTAAGCTGTGCAGTTTGTCCCAGGCTCTCCCACAGCAGGCAAAGCCTGGCTCCTGGGCAGAGCCTTCAGGGCCTCCAGCTGGGCTGTCACATGGCCACACTGCTGATAAAACCAATCCCCACAGCTCAGGCCAGCCCAGTGTGCTGCCGGAGCCCAGGCCCTGTGAGGCAGAGTCAGGTACGACCCCGCTGCCTGTACTGGTGGTCACCAGTGGCAGGCTCAGGGCTGAGGGCACTCTGCACGTACAGGAGCAGAGGCAGAGGTGACAGTTTGAAAGATCCCATATGATGGTGGTACCAGTCACTGAGTGACAGTCTTCATCCTGCATGTGCAAAAATTGCTGGCATGAGAATGCAGCCCCCGGTGTTTCTGGCACCTTTGTCAAGTGGGTCATCTGCACATGTGTGACAGACAGGTCTGGTTTGGCACACAGCTCTCATGGCCCTCAGAAAGAGCCAGAGGCTCCCAGTACAACATGGGTTTATAAAGGCAATAGTCATTTTCTGGAATATGCAGACCTGTCACTACATGCCCTTATAAAAATTCTCTCTCCATCTTTCATGTAGACTCCCCTCAGGTACTGGAAGATCACAGTTAAGTCACTCCAAAGCCTTCTCTTTTCTAGGGTAAACAATCCAAGTTCTTTTAGCCTTTCCTCACAGGAGATGTGCTCCATCCCTCAAATCATCTTGGTGGCCTCCTCTGAACTCCCTCCAAGAAGTCAGTGTCCTTCCTGGGCTTCTTGGGGAAGTGGTCATGGCACCAGTCTCATCAGAGTTTTAAGAGTGTTTGGATTATGCTCTTTAGTCATATGGCTTAGTTTCAGGTAGTCCTGTGAGGATCACAAAGTTGAACTTGATGATCCTTATGGGTCCCTTCCAACTTGAGATATTTTTTGATCCTATGATTCTATGATATTTCTTCACAGGGGAAAAATAGAGGTCGTCTGTTATGCAGCATTAACCTTGTATCTCCTGCAAACAGTGCAATACCTTTCTTAATGCCACCAGAAAATGAATTATAGGAGTGCCTATAATTTCGTCCTATTCCATATGAAGCATAAATTTTGCAATCTATATAGGTAAAAAAGTATTTCAAAAGTGTTAAATATCCAAGAAGGATGTTAATCCCTGTTCTGTTTGATGAGTCTCTGCTCTAATAGTCTAACACTCTTAAATGTCCCTATAGACTGAGGTTGAATTAGTTAAGCTGTGTATACTGAATTCTCATATATTCACAGTAGACAACCAACAGATTATGTTAAGGAGAAAGAAAAGTCATTTCTATCCTCAATTGCCTAGCAAATGATAAGAATTTTGAGACTTAACTTCTCTCTTATTTTTTTTCCCCTTGATTTAATTACAAAAGATTTGCTGCCTGCAAAAAGTGCCTGCCTTGAAAATTAAATCGATACACGTACATGCACTGATCTTGTGTCACGAGGAACAGGCAGTGGAAGCTTCCTAATTTTTCATTCCCAGTGCCCTCCCTCCTGAAAGTAATGGTATAGTTTGTTCTCCCTGTTCTCCATTTCCCCAAAACAAACCTATTTAGAGACAAATGCTGTGCCCTGACCTCTCAATTGTTCAGCTTTTGAAAAGAGTGCAGATGTATTCTGGATGATTTTGTGGGTAACATCAGGCTCTAACATTTGTCAGTCAGAACAAGAATGTCAGACATTTTTGATTAGTGGTCAGGGAGCAGTTTCTGAATCATCATAAGGGAAAGGTCCAGCACCATAAATGCCATGTTTTTATGCATAAAAGACTTCTCTCTGTGGAGTTAATAGCAATGCACAGGTTGAATCACATGCTGTGTAATTCAGGCAAGATTAATAACTGTTTAAAAGCAACAGTCTTGTATCTGGAAGACTGAGTCATTTGTGCTTTCTAGCAGCTGTTGTGGGGTTTTGCCTTTTGAAAGATTAAATTAACTTTACATTATCCTGTGTTTTCATTGTTTTCTAACTCTATGACAGATTTTAGCTTACAGCATCAACATATACAGGTAGGAAGAGAAATGTTTTTTATTTCCTTCAGCACCTGAGTCTGGTACTATTTTGTGGGGGTTTTTGTTAATATCATGGATGATGAAATAAAGAGTGCACTTAATACGTCTGCAAATGGTAGTAAGCTCTAGGGAAAGGCCTTGAGCACTCTGAAAGTATATAAGATAATCTTGGCCAATTGGTGGAATCACCTGAAATAAAAAGGATTGAAAAAGGCTGGATGCAAACTGCAGTGCTTCAACAAGAGGCTCCATCTTCCAAACACAGGACAGGAAATGGGCCAGGCAGAAGCTCTGTGGATAAGGAGCCGGGCATTGGCCTTGTGTTGTTACCAAATGTACTGACCCCAGATATCAGGGTGGGATATAAAATGTGTGCCCTATTAAAAATAAATCTGAGATACGCAGAGAAGGCTTTTGCATGTCACTCAGCCCTAATAATGCCTCTGCTCATGTTCTGTGTCTGGTTTTAAACACCACACTTAGAAAATTCTGGACCCAGTAGAGTGGGACCAGAGGAGAGCAGTAAGAATAGTCCAAGGTATGTGAGTGCTGAAAAAAACTGTTAGTGAGTCGGATATAATTAGCTAATTTAATAAAATACTGAGCAGTGCCACACTAACAGTCTTCAAAGGCCCAAAACCCCAGCATAGCACTTCTGGAAGCAAAAACAGGCATTGCAATTTAGAGTGGTGACTTTCTGGGTTTGACACTGATAAAGGTCATTAATATTGTAATTTTATGTACAAATTGCAAATACTAATACTTGAATATACCAATATTTCAGTGATTTTGTGCTTAAATAATAATTAGCCTTTTTCAATATATTTGCAAGTATTTACATGTTTGGGCACGTGTTGTGAGACTTGTGGTTTGGTTTTTGTGGCCTTATCTCATGCTGTGGTTCACTCAACGAGTTTTAGAGGGAAGGCTGCTTGAATTCCTGTGGAAGATGTGTGGGAGAAACAGCAAAATTCTCAGGAGGTTTGATAAAAAGCTTTTATTTGCAAACTTTAGACCATTGAGGTAGAATAAGGTACTTGGCAGATTTTAAAACATCCAAACTAAGGCACTTGGCAAACTTTAAGAAGTTAGGAATTGTGTCTTCCCTGTAGTGCCCTGTTGCCATGGGTGGCCTCCTTTTGCCTTTGATCCAGAGCAACATCCGGTCTCTGTATCTTGAGGTACATGTTTGGATCCTCATTTTTTACAGATCTTGTCCCAAAAAAAAGGACAAGTATATATTCACAATAAATTCTCTTTGCATAGTATTAAAGTATAGTTTTCTTGGGTTTCAGAACTGCAAAAGAATCGTTACACTGACAGATTATATTTTTTAAATCAAAAGGAAAATATTGGGTCTGCCCAATAATCTTATAAAGATTGCCCAGCTAATCTTATAAAGAGCTAAGTCAATTTTCTCAAAGACTACTGTTCACCACTTCAGGTGTCAATACGTAGACAATTCACCGCTTTTTCTTTTGACTTATTCCACTGGTTATTTGCTTTAGTTCTGCAGGCTCTATAGGACTTTACGCAGGAGGAAATCAGACAAGTCTCACGTGGGTCTCACTGTGCAAATGAACATGCAGAGAATCCCAGAGAATTTTGCTATTAGCTTACTGAGAGTTTTTTCAATTAAATCTGCAAGAATTTTTGCATTCTCCCCTCAATTTAATATGACTATATGTTATTTCTGTAAATTGTGTCTATGTGACAATTTCAAGGAGAATTTCTCAGTTCTAAATTGATGATAGTTATAATATTGTGAGTAAGGTCACATGCTTGCAAATAAGTACATGTGGGCGGGCAGGGGTTATATGAGAGTGAAATAAAAGTAAGCTATTCATCCTCTCTCAACTCTTCTTCATAAAGAAATAACTTGTGGTTGCTTTTGAGGTTCTTAGCTCATATTTTTATCACTATATTACATAGCAACTTCAAATTTCACATCTTCCAAGTTACAGGGTTAGAACAAAAGTGAAGTCACTACCTGGTTCCTTTTCATGTGGGACTTTATAAGGCTTGTTGTTTGATACCTGGCATACAAAGAGGGGCTGGGTATTTGTATTAAAGCATGAGAGGTAACTTAAGACGTTAATTACATTGTTGCTCCGTAATTCTGCATAGTAAAACTTCATTACAAAGTGAGTTCCTGTTCACCTTAAGAGAAGCAGTCAGTAACTGTGATTTACAAAGCCATCAAAACTATGGAAATGCTTACTTTAATCAGAACTGTAATTATGAGGAAATTTGCTGCAGGAAAATGTACTGACAGAATAAAGATTAAAAAGATCTGAATGTTGTCTATCAAAGTGCAGCAATTAAATTTTCAAGCCCAAGAGATCCTTGTGGAATGAAAAAGTAAACTCTGTCCTTTGATTACAGTAGAGCAAGTAAACTGCGACTGTTATTGTAACTTCTTCAGATAATAGGAGCAAATGTCTACAAATGGACATGCACACATTCAGTGAATGGATTTAATCCCCTCTCTAAGGCTGGAATTGCCTATCGATACAGCTACTTGTAATTAACTCCCTCTTATCAAATAATTCTCTGGTCTAGAACGTAACTAAGCCACTAATCTGAAGAACCATTTTCCTTATTCACAGGGCTGCTATAGCCCCTGCTGCTGCCATGTGGATACTTGTAATATTTAATGCATTTGTCTTTCCAACAATTTCTGTACAGTTGTCCCTTCCTTTTAGGAAATAAAGGTGGTGTCATCCCTATTGTGAGCAACCTGACAGAGCTTGGCTACTGAATAGAAAGGAGCAGTATGTATTAAGTGAACTATAGAACCTAAAATCTCTTGAGAAAACTGATGATCTTTTAAAAAGTATATCTTAAATTGAGAGATTTCTATTTCAGATAGTGGTTTCCCACCAGTAAGAACCATCTTATGAGGCAAAAATAATCAAATTTGTAACCTTACGAAGCTGCATTCCCACACTTGCTGATGCAGCTGAATCACAAGGGCGTGTGGAAATGGCACAGTGCAGAACAGCACCCGTGATAGCTGGAGGCCCAGTCTGATCTAATTAACCCTGCTCAGAGGCAAGGTTAATGAGCCTGGGTACAGTCCGGCACAGGAGCTTTTGTTTTCCACTTGCTTGGAGCTGCCCTAAGGCTCTGTTGTAGGAGTGCAGCAGAGACATGCAGGTTATTAAAATACAAACATGTACTGAGTGTTCAGGATGCTCGTGTGGTTTAACGCAGTGAGATCTCATCATTAATGGCACTCACTCTCCTGGGCTGAGTAACTCTCTTAGAGCTGTAACTGTGCAGTCCTCTACTTCCTTCCCACTTTCCCTACTGTCCAGCAAGTCAAAAAACAGATATTAATGAACTGTCTCACTGGTTTTATCTCTAAGTTCAAACTCTTAATGAAAAAATGAGTTTAGAATAACTTTATTTTTTTCTCTGTAAAGGTACATTTAATAAAAATCACAACAGCTATGCAGACAACACATAATTTATAAATTAAATAATAGTAATTCTACTATTAGTAAAATAAAATGGATAATCTTTCTTCTAAAACTATTTGTGACTGTCATCTTGGACGGTTTATGCCAAAGGAATGCAATTTATTTCACGTTAATTGGGATGTACAAGTAGTAAACACAAGTGTGGAAAATTGTTTTTCCTAGAATATTAAGGTAGGGTCTTTCAGACCAGTAAAAGATCAGTGTCATAAAGCAGTTTAGCAATAACTTGCCAGTGAATAATTTATATTTTTAATTTCTGTCTCTTTGTGTGTCATTGGATTTCCCATGTGTGGATTTTCCATGATCAGTTTTCTCTATTACTGCATTTACATTGAAGTGGTAAATAATTAATGTCCTCCTTTCTTTTCCAAACTGATGCCTTGATATTGACCATTTTTTCTTATGGAATTACTTACCTACATCTCGTGGTCCCAGCTTTCTTAGTTCTGGATTTTATATCAGTTTTCTAAAATGGAATTTTTTTCCCCCAATCCATTATATGGTTTGATACTTTGAGTGACTAGTTGCATGTATGAATTTCAAATTCATACATATTTGAACTAGTAAAATGCATTTATTGAAAAGTTTGCAGAGTAAATATAAAAATGGATACTGATTAGTCCAAATATAATTTCTAGTCTGTATATTTGCTATCAATTTGTTCCACCACATGCTTTCATCTATGTCATGTACTTAAATGTTTTAGCAGAATTTGTTATAAAATGAATTTGCTACTGAAATGTCAGCTCAATCTCACTTTTGGCTTAGCTATATTGAAAACTGAGAGTAGTAGTAATAATACTTAATGAAATGTCATCTGAATAGCTAAGTGATCTGGGGGTGCTTGGAAAAGAGAATAGATATAACTCTTCTCATTTGCAGATGGGGAAAACTGAGGCCTAAAAATAAGTGAAAACTTGCCCAAAGTCACTCAGGACTCTGGAAGAAAAGTCAAAATTACAATAAAGGTGCTTCAAGTTCCATTTCTCAGCTTGCCATTGTAGGATCCATTGTTTAGTAAGCAGAACTTGTGGCAAATGTCATGGATCCGATGTAACCCTTTAATAAAGAGAAACAAATTGTTAATGGTAAATATTTTCCTCTAGTAAAAACTTTTTTAGATTTTACTAAGGCTTTCCTCCTTTCAGCTCATTTCTTTTGCAAAAGTTCAACATATCCACTAAATATTTTTAATGAATAAATAAAAATTAAGAAATAAAAACCCCATGTCCAATACCTGGGAAATCAAAAAATTTTGTCATAATTTGTTTTCATTAGATATGTTCTTATATTGTGTAAACCAGACCAAATCCAATTGAAAAGCATAAGGTTCCCCTTGCTAACAAAAGACAAGGCTGTCCTCATGATGTTTTTTCTTTCTTGATTATTTTCCCAGAACACCAGTGCATACAAAATGCTTCTAAGCAAATTTGCCTTTTTATTTATGTATGTGAGCACTTATTAATGCTTGCCCTTAGTTCATGACTTCAGAATTCAGCAAGGTATCAATAATATCATCAAATAAATTCGTATTTGTCTCAGGTTTCTGATAGATATATAATATGTGTATGTGTTTCTCTCTTTAGTGTTGTCCTGGCACAGTGCTGTTCTCTGCCATCAGTCTATGTGTGTACATGCAAGGAGTGAAGCTGTACATGTTTGTGTGGTAGCCCATGTAAGCTGCAGGGGTCAGACTAATTTTCAAGCTATATAATGATTTGAGGTTGCATTCTCTTGATCACACCCTTGTGGTAACTCAGGAGTAACTTCCATATTACCTGAATTGTCTGTCAGCAGAACAGAAAAATTTCCTACTTCACTGAGGAGCTTTTGCTAGAGAGAGCACTCATAATTCCCAAGATCCTACAAGTACAGTCACCTTTGGTGTTCTGAGTACAGCTTGCCCCCCAGGACAATCCTGCTGGCTGTCTGCTTAGGAGCTTCCTCAGCATTGCTTCTTCTGTTGTTTCCAATTTCTTTTCTTCTCGATGCTCCTTGTCTTTCCTCAAATAAGTTTAAATTCTTTCACGCCAAGAGTCAGTGAGGAAATCCTTCAGGTTTTTCAGATTGGTTTTTACTTAAATTGTGAAAGGGTTGTGTTGCTGTTTCCACAAGGGAGTAAAAGTAAAGTAGATTTGTTGCAAAAGCCTTTTTTTCTTGTTCTTTTAAATATATCTGTGGTTTTTTATTCTTTAAAGTCACAGTGGAAGCTTTAGATTAAAGAGTTACATGCGTAAGTTCAAAGCCTCTCCTGGTTGATCAGTATTCCCACAAGAAACATGGATGAGAAAAGGTGGATGAGCAGAGCCTGGCTGGACTCATCTCATCAGCTTGCTAAAAGGAAATAATGGTGGGGGGAAAGTTCTCTTTTGTTTGTTTACTAGCTTTCATTTTTATTCCCCTCCAGGCACAAAACAAGCAAACAGAGCTCTATTTAAAAACAGAGCCTGCCCTTGCTCCCACACACCATCTTTTCATTATCAGTATCTTGGTAATCTTGTGTTAGACTTTCTCTATAAGCATTTTCAAGGATAAAAAAAATTCTGAAAGAGCACCTGGGGGAAAACTCCGCAGTCTCAGGAAAGATAATTTTCTACCTGATTGCATAAATAAGAGAAAAAAATGGTGTGTTGAACTTCTTGTATCTGGTAGTATTTAGGCCATGATTCAGATAATTGTTTTTCCATAGGGTCAGGCTTCTATCTGAGCTCTTCAAAGTACTTCATCCCTGCATGTACATTCATTATATCATCATAAAATGATATCCAAAAGGAATTGCAGTGAACTGCAGTGCATTCCCCCAGAGACTTCAGGATTTAACAGTGTGATGTAGGTTATGTCCTTTGCAGCTTTCTTCAGCCAATGAGTTTGCTTAAAAAAGCTGTGGAAATTTGAAAAGCAGATGTATTTTTCTTATGCCTTAAGGGAACAGGACAATCCTTAGTTGAGATGTTGGGAAGAAACTGCCTAATCTGCATTTGCCTGCCTCAGATTTTCAAGACCTGACAGTTCTGATAGCAGCCCGTTAGAGACACAGTAGTGGAGCAACTGGGTTGGTTGCCAGCTTTTAAGTAGTTCTGAATGTTCTGATATTCCTTATTTCATGTTCATAAAGACATGTAAGTTAGAGTTGCTTCAGCCCCAGGTGATTTGGTGATTTGGAGCAGACTCTGTGATCATGAAAATGCATAGCTTAGAAAAGGAACTCCATCAGAAAATGGTTCAGTGCTTTTAAGCTTTGCTGTACAGTGGGCTTTTTTCATTGCTTGTTTGTAGAGGTAAGATGTAATTCCCTGAAATATACTTTCCATCCATTTTCAGTACAACACAGAATATGGTATCATACTAGTTCTGGCATTTGCCACTATTAAATCAGAGGTTTGTTAGCAGCTCTGAGAACTGAAAATTGAGAATGATGAAGCGATTTAAAGAAAATACCAGTTTGTAATTGAATAATTGTCTGATGTACAGGCAAGTTTTTAACCATATTTGGTCTTAATATTTGTTGAGCTTCACAGAATGAAGATGAAAACGAAGAGATCTCCTTTGTCCAGCAGCATAGTGGGTTACATAAAATGCACTAAGTGAAATTTTCCCATTGCTAGTTGACAATGTTTGCACCTCTCATACTTAGTAAGAATCACTGTATCATTTTTGCCATGTTCTTTTGGAAGGATGATAAATTACTGGTTGGCTTTTCTAAACTGTGGAGCGCAGATGGAATTGGTGTGATAGCCAATGCATCTTGTACTTATGTTTCTATCAAAAGCTGTAGCAAACAACTGCTGGGTTTATTTACTCTCCCAGTGACCAGCTACTGGTGGATTCGTAAAAGATATTCAGACCAGTCCTTTGGCAGAAAGTCCTGTCCTGTGCTGGCTTCTCTGGTTAGGAACCAAATTCCTGTAATCACTGCTAAGAATCCCTACTGACAGCATCTGCTTATTGGCTCAAAACTTGAGTCCAGAGGAATTTTAGTTCAGAAATGCAGAGTGTACTAGTTACATAGTCAGTATTCACTCTTACATCCCCTCAGGGTTTTTGAAAGGTTTGTCTCTCACAGTGTCTTCATTATGGGAACTCATACCGGATGTTTAAAAATTGAGATAACTGGTACAATTTGAGTGACATGCCATGCTATTAAAACCAAAATTCTTAAGGAATATGTAAGGAATGGTGGTGAAAGAGAGAGGGAGGCTTGTGATTATGCAGAAATTTCATGTTCAGTTCTGCTGATCAGGAACAGTGTTTCACTCCCAGAACCTGCCCCACTGCAGATTAGTGTAACAGAAAATGGGTCAGGTTGGAAGGGACCACAGTGGGTCACCTGGTCCAACCTCCCTGCTCTGGCAAGGTCATCACAGAGCACATGGCACAGTATTGTGTCCAGATGGAATTGCTAGAGTCTGCATCCACAGATGAGAGATGGAGTGATCCTCCTCTGCGCACAGGCAGCAGCAAGGAACCCTGTTCACTCTAGTTTCATGGTTCCTAAAGTCTGCCTAAAATCTACCAGATTTTAACCTTCCTCCTGAGACTTACAGACTGCATTCAACCTCTTTTCACTTACCTCAGAAAGCTCTTGATGTAATGTGGTCTATAAGAAATAGTACAGTTTCCCCATTTCACCACCCTCACCCCTGAAATACAAGATAGGATATACCTTTGAAAGCGGGGAGTTTGTATGGAAGAGTTGGCCCTTGAGATAAAATCAGAGATTGCTTTGTCGTGTTATCCCACTGGCTTGTTTCAGAACAGGTTTGGGAGGCTCACCACTGTTAGGGGATTGAGCCGTCACATGATCTTCCCACAGCAGGTTCTTAAGGACTGGACTCAGTGTGGTGATCTGAAGAAAAATTGCTTTCCACCTTACTGCAACTTCCATAAATAACCAGATTTGCTCTTCTAGTTATTTGCTGTCTTGCTTGACCTGTTTTGCATTTCGTACCGTAAATTTGCACTGTTGGATAGTGCTTCTGCTGCCTTTTGGAAGCTGTTCTCTAGACTGACTTTGTGTCTGGTGCAGCTACACGCATCTGCTTTGTGCTCATAGATGCCTAAGGCTTAAACAGAGAGTCTTTGTCACCACCAGGCTAAAACTGGCATATGGCTGTTGTGGGGGAGCTGTCAAACCACTGTGTGTCTGACTCTTGCTGGTCAGATGAAGTTCCAAAAACAACACTGCTTCTGTGAACAGACTCCAGTCCATAATTGCATTGTGGAAAATAAAGTCAAATACAAGATCTTCTCTCTGCCCATATAAATGTGGTTGTATACACCTAAAACACTGTCTGGTACTAACTTTTATGTGCTTTTATTTTGGGAGATAAATGGATGTTTATAAAACTGACAATTTTTTTATTTTAATTTAAATTCTAAGACAAAAAGTCTCTTAAGCCAGAGAGGATGTGAATAAGCATAACTGAAAAGCTAAGGCAAAGTGGTAGTCTCAGTTTTAAAGGATTAATTTAAGCGAGGGGACAGAACTATCAAAAACTTTGGGTCATGTTATGTCGTCATTTTTTTAGCAGGTTTGTCCTTTGAAATCAAGAACATGATATCACCTGAGTTTTGATCAATGTACTACAAGTTACTGCATTTAAAAGTAAATTCACATTGGTAGCTATCCTGACATCCTGTCCAGAAGGAGCAGTTCCTTTATAATTTGCATTCCTTCTTCTTTGTCAGGTTGGGCTAGGATGGCTGTGAGGCAGAGTTTGCTGAGGTGCTGGGGAGGGGACAGTAATACAGGCATTGAAAAAGGCAAGGTGTTTCTGCTGAAACCTCATGTAAGAGACACAGATCTGGGTGTTGTGTTGGTCTGACGTGCAGATTTACAGTCATTACTGTCAAAACAAAAGTCAGCATTTCACAGTGAGGGAAGAAAACCAAACAGCTTCCATAAACATAAAAGTAAGTATCAAATATTTCACCTTAATAGGTCTCATTAGGATTAGGGAGTCAGGAAGCATGCCAATGGGACATAATAATTATGACATAATGAACCTTTTTGACAATATGTGCTTCTCCATCAGGCAAGGACCACTGAGAAAAGCCAGGCTTGGCTTGTAACTCCAGCCTCCTATTTTTTTATTTCTATGGATATGTTTTCAAGCACTGATTGTGGAGTGAACCTGAAAGGTGGTGGAATGTTTGTGAATTGGAGGATTAAAGTGGGTAAAGTCTTTCAAAAGGAATAGTTTAGTCCTGTACTGTACGAAAGCAAAACAACATCCTTCATTTCACTGCTTGTGCTCCACTTCTCAGTGACCTTTTTTAATGCAGAAATGGCCATAGTTGTAACAGGTCCCAAGTAGTAATAAAATAGTATTGAATTTAGTCCACTGTGTTTGCACACATCTCTCCAGGTCTATAGCATCCCTACATTTCTTACACTAAGCTTATAACTGATTGGCAAATGCCAGTGAGAACTTGAGTTTAGTCAAAATTAGGATTTGAACTAACACTTCCAGTGTTTAACTTGATGTACCTGTAAGCTCTCCAGAGATTTGTGTGGCTTACAAATGCCATGTACGTGACCACAGCAGGACATGTGAGTTAGATTCATGTTTGCTCCTGTGGAGTGTACAGAAAACAGCAATGTCGTTTTGCTCAAGTGTTTTAGCAGCCAGGGTTGCAGCCTTGTTTCAATGGGAGACAGATTTATCTAAGCAGAAAAGGCTTCCCACCACATGCAGCAGCCATGATTCTTTGCTGCTTTTTAGTAGTTTCTGTGATTAGCTTCTAAATTTTATCGACAAAGTAAGTTTTATTTGAAATCTTTACTTTCTGATGTCCTCACATTGTTTGGGGGAAGGAGGACATTTGAGTGCTCTGTAGGATGAGAACATTTGCATTCTGGAGTGGTTTTGTGTGAATATGGTCCGTGGTTGCCAAAGAGGGTAGTGCAGCTCCCTAAGCACCTGCTTACCTGGTGCTGTGACACTGTAACAGCAGCTGAGGTTTCTGTTTGCATGTTCCTAAGGAAACAGCAGCTCCTAATGTATTTTGTAATAAAAGTTTTACTTTGCAATGGCTTTTTCCAGACTGCTAAAATCTCTGAGGCAAAGGACCCTTTTTTATTCTCCTTCA
>VZTH01017927.1:247030-266700 GCA_013397815.1 Aleadryas rufinucha
CCCCCCCGCCCCAGTGAATTATTCTGAAAGATAAACCAGAAATTAAAACTAGCCAATGGCAATGTGATGTTCTTCTGAAATAAAGTGTATATTCAGTATTTTTTTGGAATAGAAAGTTTTTTGCATGGGTTTAATATCCTCATGGATGAGAGTCTCATGATATTTTGGGACTCCCATTTTCTTAATTGTTCTTACAGAAGTTCCTCAGGTGGAAGACAGATGAGGTACTGGCTGAACGTGCATTTTAGCCCCATGAAGTTAGTCATGTAATGAGATTATAGAGCTGTGGACATTTCTAACTACAGCCATAATGCTAGTAGCAATTTGAAGAGCATACCATGTCTGAAACTGGAACAAAGAAATTGAGAGCCAGGAAATAAATCTGGGACAAAAGTCCCTGATCTTTTTCTTTTCTTTTCTTTTCTTTTTTTTCTTTTTTTTTTTTTTTAATCTAGGCACTTAGTAGACCCTGAGGTCTGTTGAGATCTGTGATGAGGGAGTTCGTAAAAACATAGATTGTACCTAAGGCAGATGAAAGTCTATTTAATGTACAGTCACTTATAAATGCATGTATTTTGTTCACATAAATGTGTTTTGCTACAGAAACTGGTTCAGCACAGGAGTAATCTGACTTCTTTGTGCACAGACATGGCAGAAAGTCTCTTGCTCCTGTTACAACTGCTTGGGTATAAACCCAGTTTATATAGAGAAATGGTGAAAAAGAATGTTATGTAGGTAAATGATTGGTGTTTGCTCACTGCTTCTTTGAGACAGTTAAAACATGAAGCAGAACTTCCAAAATCATGCAAGATTTTTGAACTTATGTGCCACCATTATTGCCTGGAGTCAAAGAAGGTTTTCCTTGAGGAGTTATTTGCTTGAATGAAAGACTTGCCTGTTTGAGGAGGAATGTGAAATCAGTTGTTTGTGGTAATGGAGGAGGTCAGATTTCTGATTCATTGGTGGTTAGAAGGGAAAAGGCATTAAAAAACAGAGGAAAAAATAATTTTGAGTGGAAGGAGGTCAATGTGTTATCTGCAAAGGATCTCAATGGAAAATCCTGTCTTTTTTTAATATATTGATGAAGCAAAAAGGACAGTTAAAATCCATACACATGAATGATGGCCCTCAGCCTAAATACAAAGGTACTTTCTTCAGATGTAATATAGTTCTGCTTTTAATTTTCCATTATCAGAAGTTGCTGTTTAAAATTTGAGATACTTTGGACTCATGTTTCTCAGGGTCTCATCTTCAGTGTTGACTTTTTTTCTCTAGGATAAAAGCAGCCATAATCCAGCAAAATTCTAGGCTTGCCAAAATTTACAGACACGCTGTGTGTATGAGTTCCATAGCCCCAACATATTGTATTTTCACATTTTTCCATCTTTGCAAGTATTTCCTTATGACCTTGTCAAATTGCTGGGTGGCTTGATTAAGTGCATCCAGCTCCATAGGTTGTTTGCTACAGTGATTAGCAGGACAATATATGGACTGAGCTTATCCATTAGGTTTCCAGCCAAAATAGTCTTTGAAGAGAATTTCAGTTGTTTCTGCATTTCCTTTTGGAGAAAATTGACACACAGAATGAGTTACTTCACCTGTGTGTTGAGTAGTGTTTTTTGGAAGAAAAATTTTTATTGCCTTTTGTATGGAAAATTATGTAGAACTTTGAGGCAGCTGCAGGGTCATAGATCATGAACTGCTCAGAGGCAGCTGTGTAGGGCATGAGGGGTTTCTGCTTTATGCTAAAGAAATAAAGTCACGTTTGGGAGGCTTTGTATGTTCAGGAATATGTTCAGCTGTAGTAAAAGTACTTCCTCTAGAGGCTGGTGCTGGTTTTAGAGAGGGAAATCAGTAATTTCTGCAAGCAGCCAATCCTAATATAAACACTGGTAGTTTTCACAGAACTAAATGATTTATTAAGCTTGTTTTGCTGATCCATATGCAACAGATTAAGGTCAGCAAACATTTTTCAAACCCAAAGGACAAAAAGCAAACTATATGCAAGCATAGTTCTGGTGTATAACTGGAGCTGATGATAAGGTTCACAATATCTCTCCACTATGACAGCGACACCGTTTAGAGACCATGACAAGTAATTTGTAACAGAAATCACTACCAATGAGCAGCGCAAACTCAGCTTGGTGGATAATGTGTTCAGGGACTACTACCACATTTTCTGCTGTGGTCTGTGAATGAGCAGGCTTGGGATGTAGATGTTGCTTGAAGGCTTTATGTACATCTGCTTCTGTCACTTCTGTAGTCCTTCCCAGTATTCTATTGGGAAGTGCTTCTCTATTGCTTATCTATGTGGTGTTTTTGACTAACATGGCATCCTGTGGTTTTAAGTCAGGGTCGGAGGTTCTTCTGTGGCTTTGCTCCAGATCTACTGTACTACTGCAAATTGATATAATTTACTGCTAGAATTTCATCACTGAGAAAACCCCACTTTTCAGACTGATGGAAAGGCTCCCCGGAAGGATGGGGAGCTAGAAAGAAAGAAGAGTGCTGACATGTTGATTTTTGAATGGTTACTGTTAATAAAGCCAGCTGCATTGCTCCAGCAGCCATGTGGCTAACACAAAGTTTGCCTGGCATCACATGGTAAAAGTGCTTTTCATGATAAATTTGCTCTGCTAACCTCAGCACTTTTTTGTCTCTGACATACACTTCCATCTCTGACAAAATTGAAATTCAGTGCCATTGGAGTTGTTCTGCTCCTGGAGAAGAGTGACTGAAAGGAATGAATTTATGGTTTCCTAACTGTGTTAAGAAAGGAAAGTATCAGACTATGAAACAGCAGTAGTAAGCTTCCTGTGTTGCTAAAATATTTATTAAATTGATACCTAACACCTTCAACCAGAAACGTGGCAGCATAGCATGAAATTATTTGAGATGAAGAATGCCGGCCTAATGCAGTCCCTTGTGAAATACCACATGGCCACATGATAGAGTCAAGTGATGTTTAAATATCAGGAAAACAAATAGCCCCTAGTGCAAAGGGCAAGGTTTCTTACACCAAGTGTAGTGTAGCCAATGAACATTATGGATGCTAAGATTTGCCCTGAAGTAAGGTACAAATATACGTCCACCCAAACAGCAGCTATGCACCTGATATTTTCAGAATGTGAATGGTAAAGTAGGAGATAGCCACTGGGTGGCCAAAATCCCTTCACATTAATTAATTTGCTTTGAATAATGGCATTTATCTATTTAGTCCTTAATGATCCCATTTTCTTGCTTACTTTTTCACATGACTATCTCTAAATGCTTGCTTGAAATAACTATGGGTATGTATTCAGGTGTGCTGGTTTTGGCTGGGGTAGAGTTGATTTTCTTTGTGGTGGCCGGTATGGGGCTGTGTTTTGGATTTGTGCTGAACACCGGGTTATAGTAAAGAGATGCTTTGGTTATTGCTGAGCAGGGCTTACGTAGAGCCAAGGCCTTTTCTGCTGTTCCTACAACCATGCTGGTGAGGAGACTGGCAGTGCCTGGGAAGCTGGGAGGAGACACAGCACGGACAGCTGACCCCAACTGACCAAAGGGATATTCCAGACCATGTGACATCATGATCAATATATAAAGCAGGGGGAAGAAGGAGGAAGGGGAGGAATATTGGGAGTGATGCTGTTTGTCTTCCCAAGTCACCATTAAGTGTGATGAAAGGCAGCTTTCCTGGAGATGGCTGAACACCTGCCTGCCCATGGAAAGTGGGGAATTAATTCCTTATTTTGCTTTGCTTGTGTGTGCAGCTTTTGCTTTTACTATTAAACTGTCCTTATCTCAGCCTATGAGTTTTCTGGCTTTTTACCCTCCTGACTCTTTCCCTGATCCCACTGGTGAGGGAGTAAGGGAGCAGCTGCATGGGGCTTGGCTGCTGGCTGGGGTTAAATCACAGCATCAGATTTCACCATTTTTCACCCTGTTCTCTACTTTTGCTGGCTACTTAATTTACTACATGAATGTATATGCCTGTGTTGCTTTAGCATCTTGAAGATACTGGATGATCTGAGCAAGTTATGATGCAGCTGGGACCAAAAAATTGTGGCTATGTTTAATCAGTGAAGGGCCCTAAAGGCTGAAGTCCCAGCTGGTTTTATGTTTAACAGTGGCTTAATGTTATCAGTGGGCCTTCTGTCACGAGGAGATGACTCTAGGAGGAGCTCTGCTGCCTCCCCGGGCAGGTGTGTCTCTCACACAGGAAGCGTCCCCATCTGAGAGGAGAGCAGAGTATAAGGGCATAGCTCCATATAGAAGTATTTGCAGAGGGAATTTCCTGGGCTAAGGAGAATACATGTTGACCAAATTGAAGGCAATTTTATGACCCCTTTCATGCCACTTAGTTTGTAAACAAATACATTTCAGGGCAGTATCGTCTGGAAAAGAGCAATAGCAGATTGTTAAAGCCAAAAGATAAAGAATAAGCCGGATTGTTGAGCTCTGCACATTTCACATTGTCTGCATATAAGTGAGTTATATTTTCAAGGAGAATAAATATAGAGCATATCACTGATATGCAAGCCTAATTAATTAAATTCAACCAGATAAACAGGACAAAGCATGAGACTCTATTGTATCCACCAAAATTCCTGTTTCTCAAAACCTCACAAAAATAAATACTATCTGGCATCACGCCAGCAAATCTGAAGTGTTCTGGACTAAATAATTTATCGGGGTAACCAATTACCGTAATCTTCTGTGATTTGACTTCCTAGTATGAATAAACTACTTTTATATCTCTGTTTATTCTAAAATACAACTGAATATCATTGCTTTAAAGTACAAAAGCCTTGAATCTCCTCTCCTTCAGGGACAAACTACTGACTTCTGTTAACTGTTGTATTCTGACAACTCCTCTTTGCAAAGACCTCCTTTTCCCAAAAAGTGCTTTATTATATATGTGCTTGGAAATAGGTATTTTGAACTCAATTATGTAAGCAGTCTGTAACTATGAAGTCTCCAGGAATTAGCTGTTAAAAAAAAAAAAAATACAGTGAAGCAGCTGAAGGCTGTTTGCTTTCTAGGATACAAAGAGCTGTTTTAACTCTATTTTCTTTAGCTTTTAATTAGCAGTACAGCTAAGTGTCAGTTCTGGAGTTACTTGACTCAGATGTCTGTGTCTGTGGTTGTTCACTCCATGCTTCTATTACACTCTATGAAGAAAAATGTTTCATGAACTCTTTCAGCTGTGTATCTGTCAGTTTAGAGAATGCTTCTTGTAGCTCCCTGAGCAGTGTTGTGGGATGCAGCCATTGTTTAATCCTTGTGAATTTAATGTGTGGTGTTCTTCAGCTGCACTGTGGTTTTGCCCAGTGGACAACAAACCCAGAGTGTCCAACAGGGTGAGGGTGAAAGGTGACAAACATGGTCCCTGACCAGTGAGGAGGCTGAGGAGCTGTTCCCCAGCTGGGAGGGGTTGTGCAAACACAACTCGTGGTTTCTGCAGCGTGTGAGCAGTGTTAGCCTTGTTATTGATCACAGGTGCGCGGGTGGAGGGGGAAGCTGAAGGAATACATGCCTGTAAGTTGCCTCTTGCTTTTAGCCTGTAGCATTCCAGCAGAAAATAGTTGCAAAGAATAAGGTTTTTGTGCTGAAGATGTAAAAGTGGTCTTGGCTCTGCCCTTGAGCAGGGTTTGGTTTGGGCATGGGGTTCTGTGTAACCCAGGCAATATGTTAGCCTGTGCTTTCTGAGATGTGAGGGAGTTAACCTCAAAGAAAGCCTATGACTTTGTCCTTATCGTTTCTAATATTAAATAACTTTTTTTATTTCTCTTGTCACTTATAAATGTACCACCAGTCTCTTATTCTTTCTCTTCCCTATCTAATTATATTTTTTAAAAGGTGCCATTTTCTGCAGATTACGAGAGGCATCAGCAGCTCCCTTTCTTTTGGCATGCGAAATAAGATGCACACTCACTGATAGCAGTATAGCAGTGGGAGGTTAACAATCACCCGCTTTAATCAAAAAACTTTACATTTCAAATGTAATCTAGATCTAGGCTGGGGAGAGCTTTCAAAAGGCTGTGATATTGAACTAAATGGCTGCAGCTTAGATGTTATAATTGGCTATTTTAGGTTGTATCATAATTCATTTCTTTTCTATGGACGCTTTTGATCAAATGGGAAGAAAATATGTTTAAAACAACTGCTGTAATTAAGATTAAATACCATACTTTTATTGTATTTTTAGCTTCTAATAAGCTATTACATTTTTGGAGTCACTTTCTGTCGTACTGTAGTACTTCCATTCTTGACCACATCTATTCAGAAAATGTACGGGTAACGTTTTTTAGACTAGAGCCCATTTTATTTCTGTTGCTTCAGAATTTGCAAAATACCATATTTTTATTGCCTTTTTAACACTTTGGATTTATAATGGTCCTGTGAGCTGTAAATGAAGACAAATGGCAGACTAAAACAAACCTAATGGAAAAATTTTTTAAAAGTTCATGCATGGCTTACACTTCACTGTCTTCTGTGGTTTGAGGACCAATGCCTCTGACCACTGAAGCAGGCATGAATTTTGCCACTGACTTTGGAAGGGGTAGGTACAGTCCTCATAGCTCTGCTCAGACCCTAGCACTTTCAAACTGCATTACCCAGTTCTTCACAGAAGGGTCTTGGTTTCTTCCACAGTTTGACTTTGCAGCAGGTGATTTGGTCACTGCTTACAAATAAAAAAATGCATTTCACTTTGAAAGTTAGGACTTAGTCTCAGGAGGTGAGTACTGGCTTCGTGCCACTAAGAATGGACTTAGAAGGATTTAGCAAATTCATCCATGTAACTCTGGTTTAATTGCTCCTGCATTGCTGGGAGTAATATTTTACTGAAAAATATTCAAGTGCCACAATTTAATCTTTATGACTTCTCTTGCTAGAATGATATGTGTGCAAATCATGTTCTCTGCCTGACAAAGCAAAGATCACTCTATAAGGCTTCCTTGTCCTTCTCTTCTCCTCAAAATACTTTTGGAACAACAACCAAAAAAAAAAAAGTTCCATAATGGGAGCAGGTTCCATGTTACAGTCTTTTCTGTTAATCTCATCCTGTTCTTACTTGTTCTGAGGCTATTAAGGAGTTGGTGAGCATTCATTGGGATGAAGAACAGAGTAACAGACCATGTTATTGCTAGGAGGACTCTGCTCCATCCATGTGATGACAAGGGCAGCCACTGAAGGAATGTATCTCACATCCATATTGAGGTACTGGGATAATTGCATCAGTATGATGGTCATGGTGGTTTAATGTTGATAGTCGTCAGTGGTTGTCTTTGGGTGAGAGAGATATTGTTCAAAACAAAGATTAATTAAATTACGTTAATTTTGGTTTGGATTACATGCTTAAGGCAAAAGAGCTCCTGTACTCTGGATAATTTTGCCATTGATGAACCACCTTTGTGATTACTCTGATGGCACTTACTTTGGGTGGTTTAATTATATTTTCATGCAGGTTTGACTTGTCTAGTAACACTAATGTTAGGTTGAGGGTTTTTTCAGTTAATGTAAAGTATTCCCTTTTTTCTCCCTTTATTCCTAAAGCAGCCTTTAGGAAGGATACCAGATACCTTGCAGAAGATACCAGATACCTTCTTTTCTTATTAATTCCCTTTCAGAAATCCATGCTGACTACTCCAAATCACTTTCTTGGTCTTACATGTTTAAAAGGAGTTTCCAGGATTATTCGCTCCATCAGGGATTGAGTTGTGGTTGACCACCTCTAGTTCCCTAGATCCTTCTCCTTCCCCTTCTTCAAGATAGGAATGACAATTGATTTCTTCCTGTCCTAGGGAGCTTCCTCTGATCACCATGACCTTTCAAACATAATTGAAAGTGCCATTGTAATGACACCAAGCCAGCACCTTTAGCACTTGGGGATGCATCTCATCCTAAATACCTCCTCACCTTTTCCCGTTTTTATCTACAACTTGCAAGTAAGACTAATTAATTGAATATATAACTATATCCAAATGGCAACTATTTCACAACCATCTTTTTCCCCTTAAAGACATGGTTACCTTGCTCTGCTCATCTATTGAGCTCTTGCCCAATGGTACTTTATCAGGTGCAGTGTTTGAAGTCTTTGGCAACCATAACAGAAAAAGCCAACTATTTCTCTTAAAGCAAGGAGGGAGGGAAGTTTACATTTCTAATTTTATGGTGATAACTATCCTACTGTCATTATTCTGTCCCATACTTCAGCATAGACTTATAAAGCTGATATCATATGCTTCCTAGGCTGGCTCTCTGAGAAGCAGATAAAATTCTGTCTTTTTACAAGCCTGCAGGGAAGAGCTAATTCAACCAGGTTAGTCATGATTTATGAGCGTTTATCCTAATCAGCTTTTCTGACAAGCCTCCCATTGGGATACCACTAGGTTCGAAGCAGACACAAAAATGTAGTTTCATTTCTCATTCTGAGATGTGCAGAACTTTTCAATTCAGAGACTTCCATCTGAACACTTGGTAAAACTGACTTAAACTGTAACTGCTTTGGAAAGTTTCTAACTATTTCTAACCTGTTTCCAACAGCTTCCCAGGGCCACCAAATGTAGTGTACAGCTCATCTGTGCTTAATGTTGGGGGTGTTGCTGAGCATTCAGGTGGTGCTTCACATTTTTAATTAATACCAATCTCAATGTTCATTATCATTCCAAAATCACCCTTTTGGGGTAATGAACTCTTTGAAATGTAAGGAAATGGAAGCAAGAAAATTAAATATTCTCTCGAACAAGAGATTAAAACCGCAGAATCTGGGGCTTCCCAGTCTTTTTCTTTTCCCTGTTTTCCTTCAAGCAAGGGGTTTTTTTTTAGATAATGTAAAAAAAAAATTCATCATTGCACCCTGAACAGTTGCTGACTTTGGGGGACACTTGCCAACTGTTTCACAGATGGGGAAGTATGTGAAGGGCTTCTTTGATGTTCTGAATAATGATTTTCCACCTGGACCTAGTAATGGTTTTATTGCCTCGTGTCCACAAGGGATGTTATCTTCTGTGACATTTTTTCTGGTTACTCCCTCCAAGAGTGACATTTAGAAGGAGGTAAATGTTCATTAGATGGAAGATGTAATTCTGATGTGCTTAAGTGCCTACCTATCTCCTGAGAGCAGTGGACTTTGTTTTTTGGGGAGGCTGATGAGGTACTGAGCAAATTTAATGAACAGTCTTACCACTGCCTCTTAATGCTTAGCTTCTAATGCACACTGTGGCAAGAAGCACTTTTTAAAAAAACGGGAGGTGATTACAAAATTGCCATGTAAATTGGGAAGGCATGAGGAAGCATTTGTTACTTTGAATTAACAGACCTAGTGAAGTTAAGGATTTTGGCAATATGGTTTATATTATCATTCCAACCACAGTTCTCCTCAGATGTATATAGAATCTAACCTGGGGAAGACAAGCTCAATTTGAAGGATAGTTAATTTGTAATTTTACTTTAGGTCTAAATCTCTCACATGCAAACCACAACATTTAGGGGAACATGAAACAATGGTTCATGTCAGGTGCAAAGAGCATTGTTAATATTCTGGAGAATGGTGGAGGTTCTTTGGTGTCAGAGTTATGTGAACCTTACAAATGAGGCACAGTTCCAGCTGGTTTCATTGCATCTTGTGTCCTGTGGTGGACAGGCTGGGTTTTTTAGCCCTTCACACCTCCTGGCTGATGATGTCTAGAGTTTCAATACCAAGCAGGGTAGTTGGAATTCAGCTTTCTGGAAGGAGGTCAACCAATGTTTCTAAGCAGCAGAAGCAATCATCCCTTTAAACTTCTGCAGCTGCTGCTTACAACCTTAGCTGTACACTCTCCCTTAACCTACATCTGAGAGCTTAGTTGCCTAATAAAAGATCTTAGTTAATTAAATGGAGGAAAAGCTCTTACTAGCTGGAACAACTTTTAAAAGGAAAACTAGAGGTGAATAAGTTCCTACTGCCAAATGAATTAAAAGTAAAAAGAATAATAAAGTATGCTTAGCCACATTTGCAGGAAGTGTATAGAGCATAGGTTCACTGAAAGCTATGTCCTTCATCTAGATCTAGACTCCCAGAAGGCTTGCTAGCATTATCAGAGCTCCCACAAACACACTTTTTCACCTCTTCATTTGCAGTTCTTATCCTTTGATGGTATTTTTATTTTTAAGAAAAGCATAGCTGCTTTTTGGTGGGAGAGTATATAACTTTAAAAAGTGCTTCAGAGAAACTCATGATTCCCACTCACCACTCAGGCAAGGTTGAAATATTTGAATTGATATCTACTTTTTGAGTAAAATATGTATTTCTTTGGTTTCCTGGGTACAGTGATAAAAGCATTCCAAGTTTTTTATAGCTTATGCAGGCAGAGAGTTTTCCTTCTGAAAACCGCATTTAGCTGGAAAAAGGGAGAGAGAATTAGTCCACAATCTAAGCCCACTTTCAGAGTGTGGGCTTATTTCAGTGATGCTTTTGTATATGCAGTTTTCACTTATGTTTAGAATTAGCTTCTACCCACCCCTGATTATTGTCATAAAAATAATTGATGACTTGTGAAAAATGAAGCTTTTTACCTTGTAAGCCTTATAAGCAAATACTTTTTACTGGAAGAAGCTCATCTTTGTCCCCAATGGAAAACCTTTTCCTCCACTGTTCTCTGTAGCTAGGAGCATTCCTTTCAAGAGGTAACAAAGCATCGTGCCGCAGTCTAAAGGCTGCCTTGGGGCAATCTAAGTATTCGTTTATAGGAAAAAAGAAAGCAAAGTAGACATTGGCAGGTATTCAGAATATATCTAATGCCCCAAAGCATAAATTTGCAACTCAAGAAAAATTAGTGTCCTATATTATAAAAACACGGATGTGAATTTTTAATATCCTAAAGTTCAGGGGTGTTCAATTCCAGAACTGCGGCTCAGCCCATCAAAAAGAAATGAATCACCTAGAAATTGTGGTGACAGATTCATGCTCAGAATATTTATACCACAGTTGTGATTGATACATGAATTTAGACAGATGAGTTTGTAGATTTGCCAATGCTATTTCTCTGTCATCAGTTTGGTGTTTGTGCTCATTCTTACAGAGCATGAGGTTTATTCCTGAGCACACAGTGACCTCCTGTTAGCAGATTTATCTGGGAAATTGGCTACAGATTATTAGATCTCTTTTCAATACCTTTTATTCTCATTTGGGGTAGTTCTTTAAAAATGTTGTGTCGGAAGCCTGCCCCCAGTAAACAAATGACTTGCAGGGCACATAACTGATGTGTGTTAAAAGAAGCCCCAACGAATCTTGCGTGTGTTTAGGGAAGTAGCCACCTCACATCACTGCAGGCAGCAGAGCAGCCCCACCTGGCATGCTGCCACAGCTCCAAACCCTCTCAGTCAAAAGCTGCCATGAGTGTACACACTGATAGACATGGAATTACATGCTTTGGATGAAATCCTACTTTTGCTGAAGTCAGTGGCAAAATTCCCGTTGATATCTCTGGAAAGCAGTAACTTTGTTTCATACACCCAGCCTATTTTATGTGTGAATCTCCTGAAGTACTTTATGCTAATATTTTACCCTGCACACACCAAAAATGGCAGCCTGTGTTTGTAGTCTCTCAATAAACACCAGGTTAGCTTGTACACTGCAGGTCCTGCAAATTCATCGGGGAATTTGCCAGATCAACAGACTTGTACTGACTTGGGCAGTAACACCTCTGAAGATTTTAGGGTCTGTCTGTGCCTGTATCCTATTTCCATTGATGTTCAAACCAGAACAGGCTCCAAGTTTGTTCACCATCACTGCCAGGACCACTTAGAGACATTCCCTTCACCCACTTAAAAATAGATTCAAAGCTTGTCCAAGTTGAAAAGGAATTGAATTTTAGCTGCATGGTTCCACGCTGATATTGGAGAGTGTCTCAACAAAGGGTTGAAGGTCAGTGAGTTTTGCAATACTTCAGCTTTCCAGGGACCACTGTCACTCATGTTGGTTTATATGAAGCCTTGATCTGGATTACTCCTCCATTCTCTAGAAAAACGCTCCTGTCCTGGGAGCAGACCCACCTGTACAGACAATAGTCCCAGTGTAATTTCCTGGTCTTCTCTGGATTTATATCCTGGGTGAGCCCACAGGAATTAATTCCTTAGTATGATAGGCACAACAGGCAATAAAAAGTGTATACAGGGAGACACACAAAAAAGTCTACAGCTTTATGAGACAGCTTCAAGAGTAATATTTATCTAACCCAGAGAAATGAATTGAAGGTTATCAGGAGCACAGAAGGACGTTTGCAATGGCCGCAAAACAGAAAGACAAACAATCCAGCTAAGGCTTTTGATCTTTGAAAAGAAGAAAAGTCTCATGAAGAGCAGGTGAACAAAATATATCTTGTCCTTCCTTTCCTTTTAGCACTGAACAGCAAGGAAGATATATGGATGCCTGACAGGCATTTTCTTTAGAATGAAATGCACCACAAAATACTTCTAATACTAGTGTAATTAAAACACTACTAGTTTTCTTTATTTTATGATTTGGACTGTATTTGTCTTTTATTCAAGTTTCCAGCATACCTTTTTTGGTTTAGTGGTGGATGATTTGGTGGTTTGGTTCCCTGACCCCAAGAGAAGTTAGATCTATATGAATTGAGCTGTACATAAATTGTAACAATCAAAAAATCAATAGTTAAACCAAAATGGGATATCAGTGTATAATGGTATTCAGTAAATACACTAAACAGGGAAGCTGTCCTCTTTTTGGATGCCAGTTATGTCTGGTAACTATAATGTGCATTTCTTACAAAATGCTATGGAGCGCTAGGGATAAAGTAAAAAGTACAAGTGGCATAGCTCTTAAGTTCTGGAGTGATATCAGTGGTGATCTGTGAACAGCATTTCATTCAAACTGAACACTGACTGAAAATAAAATACAGTCTATAATGTAAAAGTATTAATGCTTAAGCTGGTAGAAAGTCTGGAATTATTGCCACCTCAGTTCATTATATTTTTAGATACAGTATTGATCATGTTTACTGCAAAGAGGTTATTTTGTTATTATCCTTCTTTAACACTCCTGGCCTATGTCAGATTTAAAAAAAACTAACAACAAACCAACAAAAAGACCCAACCAAAAAAGCCTCAGAACAAATCTTTTTAAAAAGGAGCTTCTTCAAAATGGGAGCTGCTATTAAAAATAAAATATACCAAAGTGTCTCATATGTTGTTATTTGAATTATTGTGGACTTATTGAAGGGAAACATAATTAAAAGAGAAACTTCCTGAACACAACACCTCATTTCTTCTATTAGCAATGATTATTCATCTTCATCTAAATCATCTTCACTTCATTTATAAATAATCAAGGTTATGATGTGCTGAAAAGAACAAGAATAATGTCAGGTTTGGCATCCCAATTCATTTAATTCATTGAAATGAGGAACTACAAAGACCTCTTTTCAGCTGTAGAAGACAAATAATGTAAAACTAAAACCAGAAATAACAATCCTGCAGTATTGCTAGGTAAAGGAGGCTAGATTGAGCCATGGTCTCTTTTTCCTCAGTTTGTCACAAACTCTTAGTATTGTTTAAGCAGAGGGGGTGTTGAGCAGTGTTCTCTCACTTCTTCAGAAATGTACATGGATATGTATCCAGGACAAGTGCTAGAGCGGTGCACTCCAAAGTGCACTCCCAGCTGTTGGGGTGTGGAAGAAAATATTTTATGTACCATTAGTATAATATTTTTAAAAATAGTGTTTATTTCACCTTTATCCCATTCACTTTTCATTTTCATTTTTATATATGTTTTTATAATGTAAATAATATGTTAGTGAAGTAGCACGTTTATATTATTTATAAATACAAATATATGGGATGCATATTCAGAAAAGTTTACTGATAGCAGTGTGAGATCAAACACCATTGAGCTGGACAGCAATTATCCACATGACAGGTCCACACTAGATATAATTTGTGATCATACAATTGTCTGGTGGTATTGATCATGCATGGCTGCATGAGGAACGGGTGCAAATGGAATTAAATCAGACTCAGTGCTTGAAAAGTTTACAGAAAGGCTCTTTTCCTTTGTAGAAGATAAGGCTAAAGATGCTAGAAAGGTGATAGGTTAGAATGCAAGAAATTGTTTTTCAACTCAGAAAATTGAAGCAAAACAGTTTTAGGAAAAATAATTCAAATAATCAACAGTGACACAAGAAATCTGTAAACCAGTTGTGCAGATGGGGAGTTATTAGATAAGGGAGGAGGAATTGAAATTTGAAACAAAGCAGCACAAACGGCCAGAAAGATTTAAGTATGAATACATGCATTATGGAATAAGAATTAATCATTTATGTTGACTTGGCTGCAGCATGGCTCTGTCTGAAAAATTGCATTTTTTCCAGGGTATCGCTGTATCAGAAAGCTGTGAACACCAAAATGGAAGGATTTTAGGACCAGTAATCTACTACAGGAAAGATCACAGTTATGAGATTATGTATGGAAATCAAAAGATTTATTAAAATGCACCTATCTTGCAAAAGAAAGGGGGAGAAGTAGACAAAGGAGAATAGGGTAAGGTGATATGGCTTAAAACATTCTGAGTGTCTCAGTGAAGAACAGAAGACATGAGAGAAATGTTAAGCAAAGAAAAATAATGATTGCTTCTATATAAAATTATTAATGTCAACATGATGACGATCAATTACTTAAATTTTTGTAACATTGGTACTACGTGTTTTCCAAGAACATAAAAAGATATTTCAGAACTTAATGTTCCAACGATGGACAATAGCTGAAATAGCACAGGTTCCTGAGATCAATAGGGAGTCTGAATAGGCCACAGAGGTTTAAATTAATTATGATATCTGGCCTCCTCCCAAGACACTTCAAAGTGGTTAAGTTCTTGGATTTCTAATACCCATGTGCTTCTCCTATCACTTTGTGGAAAAGTACATAAAAGAAAAAAAAGTGAAGGGAGACTTGTCTTGGCACTAGAATATTTTATCTTCTAGATTATGGTGTTCTAAGAGGAAATATATGAGACATACACACTGAAGCTATTTAGGTGATGGCTGCATGTCATGCAAGGATGACAGAAGCACTCAGTCCATTCTTATGGATGTGCAGGCACACTGGGACAGTGGGTTATGGCAGCCTGTGGGTACTGAGACCACCTGGAAATGTTTCTGTCTAGTGAGGAAAGAGGTTGCTGTCTAGGGACTTGCTATGAATAAGGTGAAGCACCTGTGTAATTGTTTGGTAGGATCAGCACAGTTATTTTTTCATAGGGAATTGTTTTCCAGATCAGATTCAAGGTTGCTTTTTATTAAAGCTAATGATTTATCTTTCCTTGCCCTCAAGATATTCACTGCTGTTTTTAAAAGAGCAGTTGAGTCCTGATGTATTTTTCAGCATGAAGTACAATTGATTTAAAATATAAAATGAACAAGCCTAAGTGAAGCATTGTTATGAAATGATGTCACCCTTTTCTAGTGCATTTAAGTCATGCTGTTTCTGTGTATGGCATGACTCTCTGCAGAGCTGCCCAAGAACAGTTATAATATGGTTTGAAGGTCTTGTGGTTTTTGTAGTGTACTAGACAAATGTAGACATTAATCAAACCTAATTTGCTTCTGCTAGGAACTGCTGCTTCTCCCTTTAAATAAAAACTGCCACAAACACACCACAAAACAAATCAGCTTACCTTCTACAGTTCTTGTGTCAACCCACTAAAATCATTCACCAAAGTATATCTCAGAAAACTGTTACTCTAATGCTGATCCCAAGATGCTGGTTGTCTTCTATCATTATGTTGCACATGTTGCCTGTGTCTTAATTGGCTTTAAAGACTTTTTACAACATAAAATGTCAAGAACATGAATGAGTTAAGAACACTGACACAGTTCTTAACTCAGAATGCAGATAGCTAACCACAGGAAATTTAAACATTAAAAAAACTTTCTGCTGTAGGCATGATCAGACACTAGAACAGGTTGCCCAGGGAGGTTGTAGAGTCTCCCTCCTCAGAGTTATTGAGAACCGGAGTGGACTCAGTCTGGAGCAATGTGCAGTAGAAGACCTTGCTTTGAGTGAGGGAGATTGGCCTGGATGATTTCCACAGTTCCCTGCCAACCTCAGGCCTTCTGTGATTCTGTGAAGAAGCCAAGTATTTCCAGCAAGCAAATGTTCTGTTCTACCAGTTGTGGTATTTCTAGTTTCTGTATGATCTCTAGTATAGGGTCTTGTAACTCCATCTCACTTAAGTCATGTGCTTAGTGCTATCTGGAAACCTGGCTTTGTGTTGAAAAAGGTGAATTTCTGTATTCACTTTAGATTACCAGTAGCAGCTAAGCAATGGTGAGAAGATGATCATGTTATTTACACACAGTCTTCTTATTATTGACTGGGGAGCAGATAAACATTAGTAAAGAACATCCTTAAGGGGTATTGTGGATGAAAGAGCAGTGCAAAGACAAAGTGATATAATGAAGTACTCACCTTTGTTTCAGTGTGTTAGACTTTTTTGTCTTTCAGGATCTCAGAGTAAGAACATGAGAGCTGAGAGTAGTATTTAAATAAATTAAGTAATAATGCATGCATTTTATGTAATGCAATTAAAACCAGCTTCAGAATCTTTTTTTTTCCTCTTGCAGTGGACTGAAAAACATGCAGAGTGGCAATGCTAGGAAAGCTATCATTTGCCTAGGAGCACATGCTTAAACTGAATTCCCACTGCAAGTCTTCATGCAGGATCCAAATGCTTTCTTTCCCAGTGCTCTTCAGCCAATTTCCCATGCCCCCAAGCCATTCCAAAAGTCCTTTTGGTATGACCCACATGCCCTCAGTCTGGATGTGTAAAGGAGGTTTCCAGAATTTCAACCTGAGGTGCCAAAGTCTACATTGTGACAATTAAACTGGCTGGAATGATGTTTTCTTAGAAGAGAACAAAAGGCCTTGTGCATTTCAAAGTTGTATAAGTTCATGAGATCCTTAGATTCCCTTCAGATTTTAGATATGTCCTCCATTATGGTCACAAAAGAATCAAAATTACGAAACATACAGGTGAATGGAACACCTCAGACTAAGTTCACAAGGGAAATACTCTACCTGACTGAAAAACCTTTTTCTTTCACTGTAACCTCAGGCCAGAATGATCAGTACATATCTTGGTACCTGAGATGGATAGTGCTCTACCATTTCAATGCATGCACCTCGTAAGCAGTGCATCCTTCTTTCATTTTCCATTTGTATCCCCATACTCTTGCCTGTTTGTAACCAACCTTCCCACTCTGCAGATCCAGGAAGATTCATCCTTTTCGTAATTTGAGGGACAATATTTTGAGGGAATATTAGCTTCAAAGGGTAATAATGTCACAGTGTGAATCTTGTGCTTTGATTCTAAAGAAATGAAAGCTAGATAGAGTATAAAACCATAAATCATTGTTTACTAAGGGTCAAGTTGGCAGAATTGAAGTGTTGTACATATGGCTGGAAGCAGCTGGTGTGCCAGTCAGGAAGGAGGCATTGGCTGGCCAACTGTTATTTGAACTAGGCATTACACATCCTGGTTTTGTCCGGCATGGATGTCATGGAGACACACAAAAAAGGATGGATACCCTGTAGCAAGTGAGGTACAGGGGAAAATCTATACACCCAGAAGCTTTATTTGTCCTTCTGTGTATGGAATCAATGGCTTAATGTATCTTTTTTCATTCTGAGAAGTAAGGAACAATACTCCCATTTTGCAGTCTAGAAGTTTAGGCGCAGCTGCATGAAGTCCCCTCATCAGACTTCACTGGTTATGTGTTACAAAGCAGGAGACTAAACCCCAATCTCCAGAGTCCCAGATTACTGTTGGAACCACTTAATAGACCTATAGATATTTGTGTTGGAAATAACTTCTCAGACACAGACTAGTGTCTCCGTTGCATGGTAATTCTGTCCAGTTCTACACAAGTCCCATGTTTGGGGTGGTTTTCCACATAAGTATACTGCTTTTTCAGTGGTATTGTTCAGATCTGAGCTGATAGAGACCTCAAGAACATTGTTGAAAATCATCTCTCTGGAAAACAGTTGTATTTATAAATGGTGACTATTAATTCTTTCTAAAGGATGAGTTTGTCCACTTCACCTATCGCTAGTGCACTATGAATATTCCAGTGTCTGCTGTAGACATGTGAGTTAGTTAATGGGAAAGGTCAGTCAGCACTTATTACCATTAAAAACTCATTTAGATCTGCTGATCCCCTTGATGGTGCTTGGGTTCTCATGGCACACTGGGTTTTATACTCCTTTTCAGTGTTTGGAACCAGGGGTGTTTCACTGCTCCTTTTGAAAACTAGTAATAGCACTCAGAGGATGAGTTATGTGTCATGGTGCACACAGATCACTGCTGCTGCAGCTGAACTGCTGTTGAACCTCCCTCCGTACTCCTCGTACTCTTCTGACTCTTGCCAAGTCTCTGGAAAGGTAGAAGAGCTGCGAAATGGAAGGGTTTTGGTGTGGTCGCCACACAACTTTGTTGGCTTCTTGCCCAGCTTCCAAACTTACCTTCAGATACCCTGCATGTTATTCCTGGTGGTCAGTTAACAAGACAGACAGCCAAGGTTCAGGTATTGCAAGGGAATTTGGTCTGCCTTGTGCTGTCAGCAGACAGTAGGAGTACAGGCTATAGAAAGGTATATTTATAAACAAACAGTATTTCCTGTTTGTTTGGGTTTGTGGGATTTTTTCCCTGCTGTGTTTTTTTTAAAAGCCATTTGCTAAGTCTGACAGAGAGATGTAATGATGGGACATATTTATGAACTCTTCTGGGTTAATCAAGTGTGCAAGTTAGAATGAGGGCAATATGGGCTCTGTTCCAAATTCATACATATTCAGATGATCTCTACAGCTTGAAGAAATGTTTGAAAATGTGTTTTTAATCGTGCAAATATGGTTCTGTAGTGACCATATTCATCCACAGTTTCTGTGAACCTGAAAAGTTATGCTTTCTATCTGATTACCAGAAATGTCCTTGTGTATTCCTAAGAGAAAGGCGTAGTTAATACAGGATATCTGTTTGCTGCTGAGATGACCTTACTCGGCATTACAAATCAATAAATCACAGACAGACATTTCTGTGTCACCTTTCTCAGGATATGAATTCTCCTACTTGCGTGAGCATTTCTATTTTAGACCAGTGTAACCTACATAGGCATGTAAATACTGCAGTCAACACCACAGTACCTCTTCCTGAAGAACACGTGGTACAGGCACTAATACCTGCTATTTCTGGTTTGTTCATTTGTCTTTTCTGCACTGAGGTAGAGGAGGTCAGCTTGGTTTTAGCACATTCTGTTAGAAAAGTAAGGTTAAAATTTCACACTGTGTGAAATACTTAAACTTGTGTCTGATGCTGTGTATTAATAATATCGTATTGATATATTAGCTAGATGACTTTTTAGAATATAGATCTGTGTCTTTTTTTGCTTCTTGACAGAATGTCATACATGATTATTAATGAAAACAAAATTAAAATCTTCATTCAGTTTCCAGTAGAGAGGAAACTTCCTGTTGTTGCCATTTTCATCTGCCATGTGAAAGATAAATAAAAAGAAGATCTAGAGTCTAAACCTAAATTAGCCTGTTAGAGGGAAACCCAGTAATGTAACTACCTTACATGCATTTATGAGTGTGTATTTTTTGATCTATTTTTCTCTACCCACCCCCCCACGCCCGCC
>VZTH01017927.1:275761-294282 GCA_013397815.1 Aleadryas rufinucha
CCAAAGCGAGAACTTCCTGTCCCTCCAGCCTTTATATATGGAAATTTCGAAAAGCGCCACTGGTCAAACGAGCTGTCCATCAGCTCAGGCTCAACCCATCACAGAATGAAAAGGCTTTCTTTGCAGAGGACATCTTACTAAATATTATTTAGAAAAGCACTTCCTCCTAAACATTTAGTGTCTGCACTCAATCACAGTTGCTATATGAAATCTGCATTCTCTACCAATACAATGTTTTATATAATTCTGGAAAAATTCCACTGGTGGTGAACCAAACCAAATTTCAGTGATACAAACTGTGATCAGATTGGTTATGGAGGATAGTAAATCCTTTCTTTTTTTTCCTAGATGGTTGTTTAATTAAGATATAAAGATGCCAAATCAGGTCTCTGTGGCAAATATAAGAAAATTTTGAGTACTAATAATTATCTATTTGGTTACGTTTCCTTCCCATCGTACATCTCTGCATGAGCCTGCTGTTAGAAGGGAGTAAAGTAACAGTACACAAAAAATGGTGGGTTCTTCAGTATCTGTACTTCATTCATAATGATTACTGATATATAGATATAGATAGGTATAGAAATATATAGATGTATATATGGAGTTTTATTGTTTTAATTAAAATCATCACAAATTAGTTAAATTATATAGAAATTTAAAGAACCTCTAAGATGTGGGAAAATACACAGAAAAATGTACTTATATTGAACACTTTTTTCCATATCATGGTGCTCAATATGTATTTTATTTATCTATATGTTTTGTTCTCCAGAAGGGAAATGCCTGTGAGATGAGAGACTCCTTGGAAAGGAAGGGACACTCTTCTGCCCTCTGAGCTGTTGAACATGCTGTTGGGAGAGCAGCTCCCAGAGGACAGGGGCACGCAGGGAGGGGAACCCAGCAACAGGAGCATGTGTGGCACAGCGCAGAGTGCTGAGAAGGAGCAGGGACAGACAGCCTGACACAAGTGACAGAGACACTTCTCCTGGTGCCTGGAGGTGACTGTAGAATCTGCCAAAACCCAGAAAGCAACTGAGTCAGAATTAAACCAAGCCTAAGAGGATTTATTCACCAAAACCACGGTAAGATCTTCATTTCTAAGTGCCCTTATGCTTATTGTTTGTTTTTAAAGTTTGCCTTCCGTTTGTACTTAGAAAATAACTCGTGTTTGCTCTCAAGAGCCTTCTGCTTATTTCTGGTGGGTTCAGGATGATTTCGTAGTTAGACTTGGACTTTCACTGGGTCTTGTTGTGCACTTTCTCAAACTGTTCCCTGGAAGTACTTTGTCAGTTCTTCCAATAACTCTTTCACCCTCCATGGAACAGCGAGTAGACTGGGCATCTGCTGTGTGCACAGCAGCAACTTCTGCTGAAGCAGTAAGTACAGTTCTAGAGAAATCATACAAGGAGTGCTGGTGAATTAAGATACTGATTTTCTGTTTTCTCCACTGATTGGTAGTCAGATTTTGCTCTCCTTATGTAATGCTTGGAATTACCAATTACAGGCAATAGTACTGCCATATTTCTGTGTCACAGTAAGAGAATCAGACATTTTCTTCTTTCATATATTTGCTTCTTTTTTCTTTACAACTTCTAAATCATTTCTGTGATGGAATTGTGGGCAAGCTTCTTTTCACACCATTCAAGGTAGAACCAGTATACTATTTTATACTGGGTTAAAAGCATGGGTTTCCTACAAACAGTTCCATGAATTACTCAGTTTTTGATATCTTTATATTCTTAAATGGGCATGTGGGAAATTTTCTATGCTTTTGAATGGCCAAGGCAACCTCAGAAAGTTATTGTAAAAGCAGCAGTTATCTCAGATGACCAATAAATTCTAACCTACCTCAGTAAAAGCAACTGGCCAAATACCACAATTACAGCAAAGGTGAGTAACTGATTGTTAGTCATCTCCAATTTCTATTCTGTTTCATCTTCAGAAGATAGGAAGCTGCTCTGTTCAACTGTCTTATTTTAAGAGTGCTTGATCAGCAAAATTGCATAGTAAAATGCAAGTACAAACTACTGAGGGGATTGAAAAGAAAACTTGATTTTAAGAAATGCTTTTGATTTTATTGTGCTGGAGCCCATTTAGATCCAATTTACACTCTGCTTTCTTCAGATTTTATGGAGCTTTTACTTTCAAGACTATGAACAGCATCTGTGTCAAAATCCACATCATAGAATAAGGCCTGTGGAGGCACTTTCTGACACGTTCCCCTGGATATGTGTGAAAAGAGGAGAGTCTCCACAGTACAACTTGAGATCAGCTAGACAGCTTCCCACTATTAAAGCTGTCATGCCGGTATCCATAGAGGGATCCAGTGTTTCCCTCAAACCTCTGTCTTTTTGAAGACTTCCCTGATTGTTCCATTGGATGTTCCCTGTTTGAATGGCCTCAGGATAAAAGTTGCTTCCAGGTGACACTATGAACTTCTGTTCTATTATTCTACACGTAAAGACATGAAAAAAATCCTAGCTCTAGCCTATTCATGATAGTCTTTTTATACGCAAACTACTTATAATTGAGAAGATACCTAGTCTTTTGCAGTGAGATCAGCATTATGTAACTTTTCTAGATTTCTTACCTGGACTGTAAAATATGTATAATTTAACATAAAATATGGGATGTAGCAGAACATACAGAAATGTTTTAATGGAAACAAAAAGTTTGTCATCATCATCAAGACTGGCAAATAGAATTGATTATTCAGTGCGGTGTGTCTTATTTGGACTGAATGTAGCTCATGAGCGTTTAATTGGACTGATAGTTTAGGCTTTGTTGTTTTGCCAGTCCAGAGCTTCGAACTAACAGGAAAGCACACCCAGAGTGGCCTCACTGGTGTGAATACACCCACAGAACCAACCTGCTTACTGTCTCTGTTCTCTCATACAGTAGCTACTGGTTGAGATTTGAAAGGTTGATACATTGAAATGGAAACTCTTTCTTGTGAGAAGTGTCTAACCTAGTCCCCAGGAGGACTAGCAAAGACTAGAGGGCTACTCAGCATGAGCTTGAAGTTGATTATGACAGATATTGGCATTCTGTCTAAAAGCATGTTTGAAGTGAAACATTTAAACTGCAGTAGACTGAAATGTGTCATTGCTACCTGAGCATGTGTAATAGTCTCTAGGCAGCCTTCAGAGCAAAATGGTTTAGTTGCAGAAGGCATGGTTTCCTGAAAGCCAAGGTTTTTACTGTAAAAGACTGGACAATCCAACCAGTAGTGGAAAATACAGTCCAGCCTCTCTTGAACTGCTAAATAGCTGTTTACATTTAAGCAACAGTTCTTGAATGGGAAACTATTTACAGGTCTTCTTTTTCTATTAGTCTCTCTTGAATTAGCTATTCCACAGTCATAAGTAGGGATGGGTGGTAGTCACAACTGGGATGCCCTGGGAAAAGTACTTTTCTCCTTTCAGATAGACTTGTTGTAGGCGTGGTGCTTACAGATCCGTACTAGGGATTTAAGGGCTTGTTTATGAGGGATATGAGAACCATCAGACACAGGGAATATTTATAGTATCTGCCATGTGTGGTAGATTGAGCCTGAGATGATGGACAGCACATTTGACCAGTGGCGCTTTTCAAAATTTCCATATTTGAAGGCTGGAGAGGACAGGAAGTGCCTCTCTCTTCCTGTGAGTTGGCCGTTCCCACAGGAGGCGGGGGAAAATGGCTATTGAGGTTTCGCTCCTCGGAGCGGCCTCGAGCCTCCTCCCCCCCACGTGGCCGCGGAGATGCTAGCAGAGACCGATGGGGCTAAGAGACTAACATCAAGGAGCCAGCAGCACAAAGTGAATGGGGCTTTCTTCATCATAAAGCCTGAACGACGGACTATTCTTCATCATGGCGTTTTCGAGGTCAGAAAGAAAGAAAGAGAAAGTGAAGCCGGGAAATGGCGGACGGGGAAGAAAGAGGNTAAACTTATCATTTTCTTTAAGTTTTGAGCCTGTTTTGCATTCCTCCAAATCTCCTATCTCACAAAAGATAAAGAGGTGAACTGAAACCACTACAAAATTGGTGTTTCCGCCGGGTTTCGAACTGAAACCCATTACACATGTTAAACCCCGTAAGAAACATGGATGTGGAGCTCTACTGGGTGAGCATGGCTGAACTTCTCATGGTGGCATCTGCAGCATAAAACAAATATTGTATCTTGGCATCAAGATGGCATCCTTGACACCAGGGAGGCAGCATCTCACAGAGCAGGCATGTGGCTTTTGCTCACTCCCTGAGCAGATGGGAGTTTTGGTTGCGTGTAATATGGATGGATTTCTTAGCCTGGGTCAATAGATAATTGGTAGTATTTCAAGCAAGATCACTTGCTTAATAGACCAGATCTCTTCTCCAGACTGTGCAACCAGAGAAGAATTCTGGCATTCCATTAGCAGGGACAAATGTAAATATTTTGCACATAGGTCTAAGATTTTTTAGGAGAAAAATAATCAGAAAACTTGAGATAAGAATTTTTTCAGTTTCTGTTAATATGACAAAACCATGATCTATTGCTGTTTGTATTTTATCTTGCTATTTATAAAGCTAATATTTTTTCATATTTTTATGCCTCCCAACAAATCACCTGTGATAGTTGTTAATTGTGAAGCAACTTAGAATGTTAATGATTAGAGCAGAGAGAGAAAGGTAAATTCCCAGGTCCTACTGCCAGCTCAAAACAGTGAATGCTTTAAATATGTCTTGGGTTTAAATTTATTCAGAAATTATGGATTATAGGAAAATTCAAGACCAAAGAGAGGAACCTTAGGAATATATTATTCTGTGGAGGAGATATGCATACATCAGGTGTGTCAGACTGCTCCTATGACCTGTTGTGATTTTTGTTTGCATTGCTGGTTTGTAATTTTACTATTGTAAAATGGGAAGGTGCAGCTAATTAGAGGTGTTCAAAACCTTCTAACCCTGTACCCTACCAAAAATACCACCAAACCTGTCTTCCCTTAACATCAGCTTTCTTTAGCTTTCCCGTATTCTTCTTTTTTCAATTCTGTCAAATAGAGGGGCTAATGTACAGAGCCCAGGGCTCATTCCAGTTATGTGGTAGGTAGGACCTGTCTTTGAGTGAGTGAATTGACAGGGAGAAATGACAACTGTGGAAGAGGCAGGAAAGAGGAGTCTGTTGGGCTGTGTTGGGAGCTGGGTGCCCATATCCCTATGATCAAAGAGAGTACCAAGAACTCATTGCAGTCTGATGATTTTAACAATCATCCACTCTTCTTCCTGAACTGTTTCTATGGTATTATGGCCCTACCACAGAGCAGAGAGAGCAGAGTTCCTCTAAGTCTAAAGTACATTTGCATTTTTCAAGATCCCCCTCCTCTACCTTTCTCCCCCCTCAGGCAGAAATCCCATACAGCTGTGACTTCACAGCCTGGCAGCAGCACATTCCTGTCCTGTACAACCACTATGTGTCTGTCCCATCCTTTTGGCACTATCAAGAAATCCTTTCAAGAGCTCAGCCCTGTATGTATGTGTGTGCCATATTCCAAACTAGCACCTGATCCCCTGCCCTACTGCCCTCTGGTATCTGTTCCACTTTGCTGAAAGATCACATCTATTCACCCCAGCTCAGGTCTCTGGTGTCACATTCCTGGCCCTCCCCATATCCCAGGATTTGAGCATTACCTTCCAACACAGAAAAGAACTGTGAGGAGAAGGGAGCACTTCCCATGGGATCCTGGGTCTGGTGCTGCTGGTCTTCAACATATCATGGGAAGCAGGATGACAGCCAGGGCCCTGCTCAGTCCAGAGCTGCTTCTGGATCTGTTCATCAGACATCCCTCATGCTTCCATCCCTTCCTATTTTTTTTCTGGCGAGAAAAAAAAAGAAAATGCAGAGGGAAAAAGAAGGTCACAAATCAGGAATGCAACTGAATGAAGATGAGATTAAAGTAGAGAGGGGAAAAAAGAAACCAAAGTTCTTAATATTTCCTTTATGCTATAGGGCAAGGCATGGATCAGTCCTTGTGTCCTAACTAACTTGTCTTCCTTTAAAATACAGCCCTTTTATAGATAAGCTTGCTTAATCAGAATGTTCTTTGATGAAAATATATCTAGCTAAAGTGCTAGTTCAGTGAGCATTTTCTTCACAGTGCCATTGTTTGAAAAAATCTGTTTTGGTCTGTAGTACAGAAAAGGTGGAGTGCCCTGTGGAGATTTTCCCTGTTAGTATGCCACGCAGTTGCTTATTTCTCCATTCAGTAATCCCTGAGCTGAACCCCTTGATTTACCACAGACAAACAGAAATATTCACAATACATGTAAATAAGCTTTTGGTTGTGAATAGAATCTGTTTGCTAGCTGTTGACCACTCTCTTTCTTTACTGCTCTTTATGCTATTGTTTTCAAAATTGGTGTCATATAAAGTTAGAAAATACGTATTTTGAATGGATTCTTCACAATATGACACCACTTAAAGGCTGGATGTTGCCAGAGGCAGATACTTAATCAGAGCTTAATCAACAAACTGGAAGAATCAAAACTAGTTGATGATCAAAACAAAATATAAATGTATTCTCTAATTGATTAGAGTGGCTTGGGAGGTTCTGTAAATTAAAAGATTTTGCTCAGCTGGAATGAAAATCAACCTTTCTTCCTATTTTCCATCCAGAAATAATGTTTAATAGCAGTTCAACAATCTCTGCTCCTGAGGAAAAGTAGGAAGAAGATGAAAGGAATAAAAATGGCTGATAGAAAATACCTGATAATATAAAGAGTGCTACTTTGTATGTGTGAATTTAATCAGGACTGGGGTAGAGGCAGGATGATGGGGAAATTCTTGCAGTGAAACATATTTTTGCCATGTATTTTCTTGCCTGTCACAGAAAAAAAAATTTGTTAACACTTTATGTATATTTTTTTAAAGGAGGAACAGTAGCAGGGAAGTGGGGAGAGCAGCTGTATTGTTCTCCTTCACCCTTCATCTACTTTCCACTGTGTCCCATGGGTAGGACTTGTCACAGCAGGTCACTTAATCCCATGAGAAAGGGTGCCCCATGTGCATGACGAGTGTGTGACACAAGGAGGGACACTGGCCATCCTGGTGGATAGAATGTCTCTGGCAGGTGTGCAGTGTCTCAGGTGCAGCTTTTCCAAAACAAAGTATTTTGATTCTGAACCAAAATATTTCAGATTTCAACCTAATTTTTTTTTTATATGTCTAAATTTGTCCAAGAAAAGAAGTTTTTTGATAGACTGGTTTTAGGTCTAGAAGGGCTAAAAGGATGAAGTGTGCAGCAGATCTGTATGTCACACTAGTGATGCAGAGGGAACGTAACATACTGCATCAACAGTTCAACACATCTGAAGTCTTTCTGCATTTCTCTTCCAGTTATGTTCATCTGTTTGCCAGTGCCTATGGGAGGAGAGGTGTTGACACATAAATCTGCACCAAGTGAATTGGCATTGGCCTTAATATAAGTGAAACAATCCTTTAATTATTTTTAAATTATTTTTAAGCAACTTTTTTTATTTCCCAATTACTGCTGCCACCATAGGAAGCATGAGAAGCCCTCCAGAATGTGGATGCCTCAAAACAATCTCAGCTCAGGCAATTGAAAGTCCATTTTAAATGATGAGTTTAAAATAACACTGGCTGGTGCTATCCACAAAGACCTGCACCTATCTCATTGAAGTGCAGTAAAGATCCAGCCATCAGAATTTGTAGTCAGATAAAAGTCACAGTGAAAGGCCTCATGGAATATTTTGTCATTAGAGAATTAAAGAATAATATTTTCTCTGGGAAAAGTAATTGTAGGCATATTTACAAATAACTTATTTCCGTATTTAGTGGGGTGGAGGGTATTGTTGGAGACCTTCCCCCTTCCAATTATTATATTTGACATAAAAGAATTGTTTTTCTTTTAAGAACACATCCAGTAAAATGAATATGAAAAAGCTGTCAAGCATGCCATTGTAATGGTATAGGATGAAAAGCTGAGAAGTGAAAAAGATGGCATATTGAGAGAGACATCGAACTTCTGAGTCTTGAAATTTAACTTGGCTGCACATTGCACTCTTAGCAATCATACAAGAAAGGGGGGAAGAAAATAAATCAGATGGAATTTGTCAAACAAAAGTTTGTGCATCTCAGAAATGAGAAGCAAAGACTTACAGCATGCATCCAGGGAAACTGGCTTTTCTCCTCTAAAGATAGGGCATCTTCTCACTCAAATTCTTAGACTAATTCTCTGCTTTCCTTATTTCAGGGGTGTATGATGACAGACACACCTGCAATTCAGCAGCCCAGTAAAAGGAGTGATTTTCAGAGCTGTGTAAATTGTCAAGGTGCAAGCAATGAATGCAGTACAGCATCAGCTGCTGGGTGTACTGCCCAACATGGCACATTGCAAAGTAAATCAGCTAGCCTGCTACTTGGAAAACTTGCCAGGAGCATCGTTAGAAAGAAAAATAAAAAGTAGGATAAATAGTTTGCAAAAATATGACATGGAAAAAGTAAGAATGATCTATTTAATGGGGGGAAAAAAAATCTGCTGATGTCACATCAGAATACCCAGCAACTTTGGAATATTATTCTTGTCTGTTCAGCTGCCTCCAATTAAGTGTGTACCATATGTAATAATATAAAGATTCTCAAAAAATTCACTAGGCATAATTATTTTTTGGGAGAAAATCATAGTGTTAAGTATATTTTAGATTTTCTCTTTTCTCTTTGCACCCCACCCTCTTTGCTCTGAATGGTTTTCTTCTAAATGCCTAAATTTGGATTTCCTGGCAACATGGAAGTTTTATAAATTAACTGCCTCTGCCTAGCAACTGTAGCAACATTTCAGGGACACTTAATGATTTACAACAACTCGAAGTAATGGAAAGAAAACCTCACATGCCAGAGTGGCTCTTCCACTATCCTTGAGAGAACTCATTTGCAGGGAAAGCTGCACCACTGAGAATCCTTTCTACAGCTCATATCACTCTTTCTGTTGACAGCTCAATGTTCTAGTGTGAAAAAAGGGCAACACTTGACACTCCATTGGCCCTTTATTGAGTTTCAGCTTTGAGGTCTACTGCTACAATATTTGCACATCAGTCCCACAAAGAAAGTGGGGCTTTTAAAAATAAATTTATATACAAAGTTGCATGGCCATCTTAACTCAACCAAGTACATTTAGTTTTATTAATTTTAAATGCCTTTGTAACTATCATGGGTTTATGGTTTTCCAAGTGTAAGGAAGTGAAGCAGACCTATTCTCCTACCATTTTGTGTCCTCGGTTGCCAAAGAGCAATGAGGAGGTGCAAATGTGTAAGGAAATGGGGCAAGGCAATGACAAGGCTCTGATGCACTTGGAGGCTGCATGTTTGATGTCTCTTTTCCCTCTTTACTTTGCCACTGCTAGTGGAACACTTTCTGTCACTTACTGATTTTCTTCTAGGGCGGCCTCTGTTTGAGTCCCAGCCCTCAGAGTGCCACATGGAGAAACAGTTCACTCAAAGGCTGTTGAAGTGGAACACATAAGAAGGTTGAGAGAGCAGATGAATTAAGATAATTTGAAATTAAGAAGCTCTTAAATAGATCTAATCAACATGTCTCTCTTGAGCAGAGGTTGGAATGCTGAACTATAGGAGTCAAAAACATTTACATTTTAATGGCATTAAGCAGGACATGGGGCAAGACCCTTGAATTTCTCAACTACAGTCTTTGTCTCCAGAATGGGAGTGGCTGAAGGACATGAGAGGTTCATATCTACTGACAACAGTGACTGCACCATAGGACATCAGTCAGGGACTAGGACACACCTGGGACAGAAGCTGAGCAAGTGCAGAAAGCAAAAACAAGAACCCCTAAGCCCAAAATAATTATGTGACTTCAGATAGCAAGTTCTCAAAGTTAACGTAGAGCAGTTGTATAACAACAAAGGATAATCAATAGGATGACAAAAGTCCTTCAGTATGATTGTGTTGAGAGCTTTGGAAAGGTAAGCCATGGAATTCTCAACAGGCGGCAGAAATCAAGAATTGTGGTGAGTCAGATAAGGCTGAGTGCAACAGGACCTTACACAGACATATCCCACACACTTTGGCTGTGACTCTTTTCATTACCATTGCTTTTTTAGTAACACTAAATTCAGCCACAGATGTTTTAAAACTGTGATTAGAGATTCTGTGCTAGGCAGAGGAAAAGGAAAAAATGAGCTGTATCAACCTTGTCTTTCTCTTTTAGCTTTCATGCAGCATTCATGGGGAGCCTCCTGAAAAAGAATCAGAGTTCAGTGAAAATGCACTGTAGAAAGGCTTTTGATGAATCCTGGAGCTACCCTGTTGCTTTACACCAGCTAAAAATACATGCTATTAAAAGGAAAGTAATCATGATTGTATTCTGCTGGCATCTTCTTACAAAAAGGTGTCATATGTCTGTGTCCTATCTAAGAAAACAGCTGCCCTCCCAAGCCTGCCAGTAGGTAAATAATTTGTCTGGGTTGAGTAGCAAGTCTCTGAGACAGTGGGATTTTCTTGTAGTGCTGTGCTTCAGAAACACTGAGAATAAACAAGGGTTTCATGACATTCCATTTAGTGGCACTTGGAAAATAGTCAGTGTTTGTGTTTATGAGTCATTAAGTGAAGCCAGTTGCAGACTTACAGAGGCTGCAGGCTGGTATTGCTGCCACAGTTTTTCTCATGGTATAAGTTAAAGTAAATCCAGCAATGTTACTAGAGCTGACAAACTGGAAGCCTAGGCACAAAGTTGCAAAATGGTTTATAAAATAAAGTATCCAGTTGTTTAAACCTGCAATGTCTAATTTTAAGTTTCATGGCTACGATTGAATTTGGTTCAAGGACAACAAAGATTTTCAGTAGTGATTTCTGCAGTCAAAGAACTAGTGTCCTACCAGATCCCATATCCTGGAACACTTCAAGTGAGAAGGAATCAGCTAAAATGGAGGAGAGTGTGGGACAGGTCTTCCTCTCTGTGAGCAGTAATCTCTTAATGCTCTGAAATGCTTGTTTCAAATCCTCTCACCTACAAAATGGGGTTGCTGTTGTTACATTTCTTAGCTTGTTGTCCCGAATGTCACCACCAGCTCTGTTGTTAAGTGTTTCAAGGGGAAAAAGCACACAAGCCTCAGATTTCGAAACAGTTCCATCTGTATTTGGCAGTAGCCAAGTTTACTTCTTCACAGCTACCTTGGATCTAGACAATGTGTTTAAATAAATAAATAGAGTCCGCCTTTCCAAGAGGCTTCAGGGTACAAGCAGAGGCAAATATAAAGTGCAATAATAAAGGAGAAGGAGTAGACAAATTTGGGAAGCTTAAGAGATTAATAAAGGTGGAGGCTTTTTTGTAGTTGGAATTTTCTTTGGCATTGTGAACTTCGTATCACCATGGCATGCTGCAGGTGCTAGAGAAATGAGAAACCTCAGGGCTCCTGGTTGGCATTGCCTCTTGTGATATCTCAAAGCTTCTGAAAATCATAATTCAAGTAGTTACTGCATACCATTTTTCCTTATCTTAGGTAAAATTCATCCTTGTGCAAAAGGCATTTGCATCACTTCTGGACTGGCAAATTTTCAGTGCTGTAGAAAGCAATGGCACTGAAGAACAGACTGGAAAGAGGTGGCACAGTACTCTGCAGGAGACATGATGGGGTTTATGTAGTGCATATAACCATAAAACCTTGAGCAATTATACTGGTTAGCTTGGTGTTTTCGCGTTCTTGATAAATTTTGCTGCAAGTTGCAATATAATTAGTGTTCACTTAAAGATTTATCTCCTGCAGTCCAGCTACTAGTTTGGAATTTCAGCTTGCTTTTTTTTTTCCCTGGTGTTTTTGCAAGGTTCTAATGACAGGGTGACAATGAAAGTGTAAAAAAAAAATATTTACAGAGGCTCCAAGTAGTATGAAACAGGAGAAAAAGAGTCAAATATCCAGATCATTAGCTTTTGTGAAAATGAGAAAGCTCATTACATTGTATTTTTTGTGGACTTTTAATAATACATTTCAGTGGATGTTTGAGAACTATACGTGAATGCTACTATATTTTTTTCCTTACATCACATCTGTAAGACCAGGTGGACGTCTGAAGTGCAGTGAAACCTTTCACTTGTGTAAGAATTGCTTTGTGTATCATGATGGGAAGAAGCACTAGAGTGTGGTGACCACTATCCTTTAAGCATTTGAAACCTCAGTTCCAATCTTGGCTTGACTTTCAAATGAAAGTCTGTAAATACTTCATCTTTAAGCCGTAAATTTTTACTGATGCCCTTGGTAAAAGTATTCATCACAACAGCTGATGTAATTGTGTGGGTCTTCCTATGTTGAGGACTTTAGAACCCCTAGCAGGGTTATTGATGGTTAAAGAAGAAATGTATGTCTCATACTCAGTGCGTAAAAACTGCCACAACAGCAGATTTGTTCAGTTTAGGAACAGGGCACATTTTCAGAGCAGTTAGAAAAAATGAGACCATTGAGTCCTTGAAATGAGCTGCTGGAATCATTGTCACAGTTCCAGGTTCAGTTTGGCACCCACCGTGGCTGCACCTGCTGATGCCGTTGTGTTGACAGGTACAAATCACCAGTCATGAAGGAGAAAACCATGAAACAGGCGACAACTGGTGCTGACTGCATAAAGTAATTACCAACCCCAGAGCCTGAGGCGGCAGTACCTAAAAGGAAGCAGGTGGACCACCAGGGACTCTGTTTTCTTCCCACCCCTCGAGTACAAGAGCCGCCAAACATGCAGAGACATTTTGCAAAGTGCTTGCTGAAGAGAGACTCCCAAGGATGTGACAAACCCATCTCTCTTCTTCTTTTACACACATCTTTCAAATACCTACCTGCCTTACAGAGAGTTTCCACTCACATTTTGAAATTGAATGTATTTTTCATCTTTTATGAATGTGCTGAGTGGAAGCAGAGAAAGATGGAGTTTTTGTGTGGTGTTGAGCAGTGTGAGCTTTAGTTTGGCCATGTGTCTAATTAGGTGGCTTTTTTGTGTGTGTGTTCTGTATGGGCTAATTAGAGGAGCCTGGCCTACAGCCAGGCTATTTCTTCCTTAAAGATTTGGTTGCTCTACAGCATTGTTGGAACAGATTTGTCTTTCTGGTTCAGACTGGGAATGAATAAATACCACAGGTGGCAGAATACAAGCACAGAACGTTACCTGCCTTGTTGATAGAGACAGACTGTAAGTCCTAAATGGATGATACTGGCACTTGTGAAAAGTCAGTTCTGTTCCTCACTGATTATCAGCGACATTTCAGCAAAATGTCCAGCAAAGCTGCAATCACAGTAATTGCATAACAATTGCAATCATAGGCCTGTTTGGCCTTTCTGGAAGCAGAACAGCTATTTGTTATACAGTGGGTAGGTTTTCAAATGCCCTGGCAGTGTCAGGTTTGTTAGTGAACTGTGTGCCTTGCTGAAAAACTGCCTAGGGATCAGGAGTAAGGCATAGACAGAAATGAATGGGATCTATTTTAGCTGAGCTTGGCACAGAACAGAGGGGTACCCAAACAAATCCCAGCATCTCAGAGGCAGAGAGAGAGTAAGCAAGCTTTCAAAACTGAAGTCTTTGGCGCTATGTTTTCCCTCCCCTTGCTTTTTCTGGTTTCTGCTTTTACTCCCTGTGTGTATATCACATTTATTACCTCCCTTCTACTCACTTCACTGTAATGCTTAATAAGAAATGTTGTTTTCTTGTCGTAGATAGTGACTGTTGTCACATACACACCTCAGAGCACTGTAAAATAATGGCTAAACTTGAGAAAACTCAGCAAAAAATTTATTGTTCCTTGAAAGGTGGGATTTTCACCAACTATGCAAAAGGTAAAGTGGCCAGAGCAGGAGCATAGTGTCTTGTAACTATTCCTCTATTAGCAGGCATATTCTGCCCTTCTTTCACAGCCTTGCTCATGGTATAGCACTCTTTCTCAGTATTTCTTGCAATTGGTGATAGATTTCTTTATGCTCCATGTAGTCCCAGATGCTGATTGTATGAACTCTAATCCTCAGACTAGAACAGAGAATTGGTTTGCTGGAATATTTACACATAAAAAGGCAAAATCCTTAGCTCAATTTATGCAGCTGAATGGAGCTCATCAGTCACAGAGAGCTGTAAGACCTGACCCCACATCAAGTCAGTAAATTGTGGCCTAGAGGTGGTGAGGCTAAGCAGACACTCGGTGAGGAAGGGTATGTGGTGATATTACCAGCGTGCAGTAACAAAGAGCTCTGCACTCACTTGAAAATTGGAAGAGAACTGCAGAGAAGAAAGTAATTTGTGCAGGTGAGTTCCTCAGCCAGCCCCTGGATATGTATTTCAGCTACCCTCTCCCCTTGTGGGAATTGGAAGTGCTGCTGCTGCCCAGCTGGCAGGGGCCATCCCTCCCTTGCCTGTTGGCACTCTGCTCAGGTGTCCTGGCTGTTACCTCCTTCCTCTCCATTTCTGTCTGTCCTGTTTTAACTCCCCTTCTCACGTTTTGTGCTTGTTCTCATTTGCACTCTGAGATGTATTTTGGCCCTATTTCTTTTTTTCGCCATTAACCATGTTCCTCTTGAGGTGTTTAATGTAAATCGACAGGCCTAAGTCAAATACGGGTTTGGCACTTCCCTGAGGCTGGGAGCAGAGCAGCCATCTGGGCTGCAAGCCCTGCTCCGAGGCTGCAGGACTGTGCGTGGTTTTGGGGAGAGATGCTGTTAGAAGATGAGTGGGCAGAAGGCATCAGCTGCTGCTTTTAATTACAGTCAGGGGTGCACATCAAGGGAGGTCCAGAGTAAAGTTGATTTCTTTGTTATTTCTTTCTCTGCATTTTTACCTCACTGAATGATATTAGAATCATTTCTCGCAAACAAATCGGGGACCTGTCCCAAACCTTGAGGATCCTTCTCAAACTCAAACAAATCATGTATTGCAGTCAGGAGGCCTAAGAAAGAGTTGGGATCATTGTCCTCTTTTCCCTTGTCTGTGACTCGAGAAGGAACGTGTGGTTGTGGCAGTGGGGAAAGGCTGTTTGCCTCAGTGGGCTTCCAGCCCTTCCCTCTGCACCCACATGCTGGCTTCTAAAGGGACAGAGCTGCAGCAATGTGCCCTTCCCTTTGTACACAGAGTCAGCAGGGACATGGGGCCGTGTAAAGGATACAAGGTGACCATAGGCAGCATTTCTGTCACCGCTTAAGGGGAAGGATGGGACAGCCATGTAATTGTCACATGGGAGCTTTTGATATAGAGGGAATTCTCTTCATCCGAATGTGGCAAAATGTGGGAACAGTAAAGGACTGAGAGAAAGTCTATGCATTCTCAATAAAGCAGGCCTTTTCACAGACTTGTGGTGTCTTCAGTCTTGCCAAGAAGGCTACATGTTTGCCCAGGTAGAAGTAACTTTAACAGGTTTCCCACACAGCACATTGAGGGGACAGGAAAGATGCAGAAAATAACAAGGGAAAGTTCCTGTGGGAGTCAGAGAATCACTGTAAGACATTAAATGGGATAATTCTTGTTTCAGAGGCAAAGGGCAGCATGGTTCAACATCATCCTCCAAACTTCTAGAAAAGGGAGTAGCAAAATACAGTAGTGGGTGAGAAAACTGAGTCTGTGATGTCAGAGTGCAAGAGACTGCAGATTGAGCAAGAGAGGAGATGGAAACAGCCAACAGGGACAGGAAGAGATCGTGCCAGCAGTAGGAGATGAAACCTAACCTTGAACAACTCTGCAGTGTGTAGGAACACCAGCAACTTCAGGAAGAGCTAGTGCCCTACTTCTCAAGAGAAAGATAAATAGAATGCATGCAGGCTGTCCTTGTATTATCATGGGGGAATCTTGACACAGAGATGTCTTCTTTATTTTATTTACTGCTCCAGGTCAAGGGTCTGACTCTCTTGGATGCAACTGTTAGTTGATAGTGGTTTCTCAAGTCACTTTCTGGTTCCAGAAGGACTAAGGAGGTGATCTGTTGTATGGAAGGAAAAACACATGGTCCTCGGCCTCACTGCTTAGCATTTTGGGAGGGACACAATGCCATACGTTCCTGGTCCTGGGGAACTCACAGACACAGCTTCTACAACTCATTATATTTTTTACATTATCATAAATTAAGGTATTTTTCAATGACTGTCACTTGGCTCTTTGCTCAGCTTATTTTATGAAGGAACCAGAATGAATTTAAATCTCTGAATAGGTAAAATAAGCTGTATTTCCTTTCTTGCTGTTGAACTAATAATGTCTGCAATGAGTTTGGGAGCTCAAACCTTCATCTTAACCCTCAGGAATGGAAAGCCCTTAAACCTCTAGGAGAGGGTAAAAGCAAGGATGTGCAGAGTTAAAAAAACAAGCTTCAGAGGATAAACTGCACAGTGGATTATGATTCATGCTGCGGATTGGAGCTTGTCTCACACAAGGAATCATCAGGAAGCAACAAGCAGTTAACGATGAACCCAGAGCATGCCTGCAATTTTAATGACAGGAGCCTATCCTCAATAGGCATGTTTGTTTGTTATGGTGAGCCTGACAAGCTCATTTTGGATGCTGCCACCCAAAGAGCATCATTCTCTTCCTCTCTGACTCAAGCATAAGCACGTAGGACGGTCATCTTGCACGAGGCTTAATGTTTCAGGCAATGTGTATCCTATTTGGAGTAACATTAACAGAGCATTTTGGCACATGCAGGCACACTAACAGATTGCAAAACCGCACTGAACTCCAAGGAAAAGAAGCTGTTCCCTCAGATGGCTCTCCATCCATTGATGTAAGCCAACCAGCTCTTCGCCCTTGCATTTAGTCCCAAGATTTGTCTGGGTTTTTTTATCTACCTCCTACTTACAGACAAGGTGATTCTGTGCTGCTGGGTATGGAGATTGTTCCAGAATCAAATCCAGCTGCTCTTTAATTGTAAGGGCTTCATTATCAATTCACAGATGTACAGCTTAGCCAGAGGAAGAGAAAGCAATCACAGCTTCTTCTCTCCTGCTGGTTGCAGTTAGTTAACTTGTGCACATCAGTCCTGTATTCCCATTTTCTGAGACTAAGAGCAAATAGTGGTCCAACACATGGAAATGCTAATGTGCCTCTGTTCCTGTGATCAGTCCTGCGAAGCCCTGTCACCCTTGCTGTGACCATGCTGGTTACAAGTTCCAACAGTGCATAACCTGATTTGCTGCAAGGAGGTGTGAGTGTCCCAGAACCGTGTTCTTGCGCTGATAGGATTTTCCTGAGAAGAGGTCATGTCATCCCTCATTGTCTCCAATGCAAATCCATGGCAGATTGACTGACATTAATGATCTAGGAGAGAAGGTTCTCCACATCCCTTTTCATTAATGTAGAAGGTCCTGCTCTGTGTATGAAAATTGCATTTCAGTGGTTTTGGAAATTCTGTAGTTTAATGAGGTGAATATTCTTCTTGAGAATGACAGGTTTGCTACTGGTTCTGTTTATTTTTATGATGTTTTATGTCCTTGAGGTTTTGTATGCTGGAATAAACTAGGCAAAGTAGAAAGCCAAAAAGCAAATAATGTTTAACATCTGTCAAGTATTCAGCTGACACAGTGAAAAGGGAATGTGGAGTTATTGGTCCTTTTTGTAAAAATGGGAGGTTTACAAATTGAAATAGCCCAAGTGAAAATCTCAAAATGAGTTGAAAACTAGCTTCAGTGCTTCAGCTTAAAGGGTTTTGTGGGGTTTTTTGAGATTCCTTCCTTCCTGCCCCAAACACTCTAGGGACACTTAAGCTTTCTAGTGATGATAGGCAGCTAAAGATTTCTGTGCCTTTAGGACTTGCTGCAAAATATAGAGCCCAAATCTATCATCCTTCGGTGAGATAAGGCATGGGGAGCCTCCATGCCATGGTAAATGTGGGAGGGAAGCAGTGTGAGGTGTATGGCTGGGGCACTGCCCCTGCCATGGCAGATGGGCGAGGTGCCCCCTTGGGACAGGGGAAAGCCCAGTGCTCAGTGATTTATGTATTTTTTCCTTTGGTTTCTCCCACTACAAGCACTGGGCTGTACCAGGAGAATGTGTAGCACAACAGAGCGAGCAAGAGCCTAAAGCTTTCTTCATCCTCCCAGATAGTGTCTGATTGCCAGGTGGCAGCCAAACTTCTGTGATGCTCCAAGGACACATTAGCATTAAGGATGGCCTTAATTTAGATTTAGAAATCTGTACCTTTCTCTTACGAGCAACTTTTTGTTACATTGGCTAGAATGACAAAATAGCAAAGGCCAGGAGGTGTGCTAGTGAATGGTGACAGAGACTGAAGCTGAAGTAGTGGGTCTCTGCCTGGCACCTGTGCAAAGCCTAGGAAGCATTAAACAGCTGCTAATGGTGTCTTAAAAAAAAAAAAAAAATCAGCCGGAGGGAGAAATATTCTTAGCACCATTTCCACTGGGACTCACAAGATCCCAGACAGCTTCTACCCCTGAGCTCCTTCCTGGAGGTGCCTGTCTTCCTTCCAGCCTTGTTTTCCCTCAAAACGTGTGCTGAGGAGCAGCCAGAGTAGGTCAGGTGAATGCCTCTCTCTGCTCCCCCAGCTGGGGAGCACAGCGTGCTTCACACT
>VZTH01017927.1:294445-328440 GCA_013397815.1 Aleadryas rufinucha
GGACTAGGAAGAACAAAACAGTGCCTAATGGTTTCTTAAAAAAAAAAAAAAAAATCAGCCAGAGAGAGAAATATTCTTAGCACCATTTCCACTGGGACTCACAAGATCCCAGACAGCTTCTACCCCTGAGCTCCTTCCTGGAGGTGCCTGTCTTCCTTCCAGCCTTGTTTTCCCTCAAAACGTGTGCTGAGGAGCAGCCAGAGTAGGTCAGGTGAATGCCTCTCTCTGCTCCCCCAGCTGGGGAGCACAGCGTGCTTCACACTGGGGATGTGATTTGTCTCCCATCACACCTGTGGCCGAGGTCATTAAGACCCTGAGCACCCTCTTCACTGCTGGTTTTCACTGAGGAGCCAAACAAAGACTTCAACAACGAGTATTAAACCATTTCCTGCCGTGTTTGTTCCTGCCTGCAGGTGGGTCTGTGTTCATTGGGGGTGTTCTCAGCAGGACACAGCCGTCCCACTGCTCCTGCACAGGACAAGCCCAGCTCTGCCGGCATGCTCAGTACTGCAGGGGGCTGTTCCGCAGGTCCCAGGCTTATACCCGTGTGCTGGCCATGAGAGGTATAAATATGCCTTGGGACCGGCTCCATGTGCCTTGCTGGCCAAGGCTGTCAGCTATTACTGTGACAGATATGATAGCCTAAAAGGATATAAGTGAGCAGTGTTGGAGAAGTAGCGTTATTTCAGAAAAAGATTCATATTGAGCAATTTGACAATGGGGACTGCTTTCTCCAGGCAGAAATTGCCAGTGACTGGGAGAACTTGGTTTTACTCAGTGATTTTTTTTTTCCTCTCTTTGTATTAGAGCTCATTTGTTTCTTTTTGATTAAAAGAAAAAAAACTTTGGAACCAGCAGAAACGATTTACAGTTTAGTTCTTTAGAATAGGAAAATCAATCAAAATATTTTAAAAATAGAAGATAATAACTGGAGCCACTCATCAAGATTTAGGACTAACTGCAGGCTTGATTGAGGACTCTAAAATTAGCTTTTATTTTGTTTTTCATATAAGCATGTGCAAAGCACAACTTAGTAATTATCAAACTGAAATGTCACTGAAAAATAGCTTAACTGGATCTTTGTATTAGATTAAAACAGAATGTCTTTTCCTGCTGTAAATCTCTTCAGCAAATGTTCTCTATCTCAGAACATGCAGCTCCTTGTTTGAGACTGTTTCCACTTCAGATATTTTGCAAGGCTAAGCCATGTATGTACTCTACTTCATTAGGAATACTCTGATTTACACCAGATGAGGAGTTGGTTCTACATTTATTCTTTGTTAGTCCATTTACATTTCTCTATCCACGGATTCAAAGTCTGCTGAAAACTGGTATCACCAATTAGCAGCCTCAGTGCTGTCCTGAGCTGCCCCTTCTCAGTGTCTTCCTTGAATCTTCATTGCTTGTGAGGGGTGGAGCCAACTGAGACATGGAACTTAAAATGTATTTGCCTGCCCTAAGTTTTTGTGCCACTTCTTTCTGTAGCTCTCAATCATTCCAAGGTTAGAAAACCATCCAGAAAAATCTCTGTGTGCAGTATAGTTTGCCCCCATTCTCATCCCAGGAAATCAAGGTTATTTAATGATATAAAGCACAAAGCAGTGTGATTATAAGAAACTAGACCAAAACATGTAGTTTTAGTTTTGATTGTAAAACATTCTGCATTGCTCCTAAATTGCAATAACAATTGAAGTCTTTATGCATCCTGATAAATAAGAACAGGTGATTTCTAAGGTAAGTTTTGCACAACACCTTATAAGCACCAAAGGGGACTCTGGAGACTGGGTCCCTATTCCAGTTACTCATAATGCTGGGCTGTAATGAAGTCACTTAGCTCTTAGCTGCTCTATTGCAAAACTGAAAATACTTTAATAGATCATCTAAATGGGGCATCTGGGCATCTGTTCCAAATGTTGGTCTCCTTCCTTCCCTCCTACAAAATAATGGTACTTCTTTATTCAAATTACCTTATTTCATACAGGGCAATGGTGTTGTCATGAGAAGAAAGCAAAAATTAATTGCCTAAAGTGAAAGTAGAAGAGTGTTTCCAGCATGGGAATGATAGGAATTTGTGTAAGACCCAAATTGGCTCTCTCTTGCTGGCTTTAAATTAATATTAAATAATATATGTATATATGAACATTTCAGAATGATTTAAACATTTTCTTCAAATTAAATCATTGCCAGATTTAAGCTAAAATTTCTGTTACCTTCAAAGCAGGAAATGCTTTAAGATAGAAAAATAATTAAACCTCTCATCTTGGAGACATCAAACCAAATGTCTTCATTTCAAAGTGACGTGGGGGTTTTTTGCGGCAGAGTTCCTTCCAGAAGTAATCTGATTAAACATTAGCAAAGCTGTTCAGTCAATCCAAATACTTGGACATGTATTTTTCTTCATGGAAAAAAAAATCTGAAAATGTTTTCCCAGCTCTCATAGTTGCAGCAGGCAGAAGTTTGTTATCCTCCTACGACCTCCAAGTCCTGGATGGCTCTTTCACTTAGGTCTGAGCTTCTTCTAAATAGAAACTACCAAATCCAGGCCTGTTTCATGAACCATAAAGTACATTAGCCATCGAAGGGAATGGAAACTTTCCTCCATTTGCTGAAGAATTAATAAGCAAAGTGCAATGACGGTTACAATTTAAGAGGCAGGAGCACAGCCCTGGTTGCCTGGAAACAGGAGGATGCCTTTGGAAAGTCACACCAGGTTTGCTTTAGGAGAGCGGTTCCAACACAAACTGATACCCATCTTTTCCTTTTAAAAAAACATTACTTTTCTCATTTCTTTTTATCAAGACTTTAATGAGTTCCAAAATTCATTTAGTGTTTACCATATATTTTGGTGCAAGGATATATCAAGCAGTATCCAGGAATTAGAGATAGATCTGAATAAGGGTCCCACACCCAAACTTTGAAGAAATTATTCAGATTCCATAACTCTTTTTCTTGTACTGATGACCAAACTGCTCAGGAGTGTTCAAACCTGGGTCAACCTATATAAGTAGAGTAAGCAGAAGTTTGGGTTTTTTGCCAGAAACCATACATCAAGTTGGGCTCAGTTTAAAGCCTGTCTTTCATCTTAACCAAGCTGATTTAAAGCAGTGTACATAAAATAAGTTATATGTCTGCAGGAAAACCAATATCAAATCCTTACCAGTAGTGGGAAAACCAAAAGTAATCATTGTAGTAGCATTGCCAATGCATTCAATTTTCAGGCATGCTTTCCATGCAACTTCAGCAGCAAAACCATATAAATAATATCCTCTGTGCCAAAAAGACCATCACAGTCCAGCATATATTATGGCTTATGAGTTTGACATTATAATTAAACCAAAGCTGTAAGGCACTGGGTGAGTAGGAAGCTCATAAGGGTTAATAAACATTCTGATCAGCCTGGGGACTCTGTTCCTGGGCTGGTGGGGCCCAGTTGGAGCACCAGCTCCACTCAGACCAACTACCAGCTCCAGAGGTGCCAGGCTGAACTACACTGTTCTGCCAGCTCTCACCTGTGACCTTTTGGAGGCATGCTGAGCTCTGGGGACACAAACCATCCCCAACAGTCAAAGGAAAAATGGAATTTCTTTGAAATTGCCCTCCTGGAGTCAGCTTCACTACAGAGCCCCACCTTTGGGCTGTGAGGAACATGTGAGACAGAAATGCAGGTATCCCACATTTCAGCATCACAGCCCTTTGAATGTGCTGACTAACTTGAAAGCATCCAGAATAGTACTTAATTTTTGGGTAAAAAAAAAAATCAAATCCAGCACTTTGTCTAAAACATGTCTGCCTTCAACCATTATTTGTGCCCACTGCAAGTGAGTGTGGGGAATGTCTTGCCTTCCACGCTGTGCTTTGCAGAACATTTACTGTTCTCAGCTTCTGAATAGCAAAAGGAGACACACTAAGAACAGACCTTTTCAGAGTCCCCAGGCATCGAAGGAGTTACTTTGTTCAAAAATGAGTTAAAAAAGAAAAAAAAATACTTCAGGGGGGCAGAAGAGGATAGATTGAGAGTACCAGCTTTATGCCTTAACACCTCAGTCTTTGATAGCTTGAACCTTTCATTACCACAGTTTCCCTCTTTGTTAAGGTGGAGATAATGCATTTTTCCTGGGACTATTGTGACAGGTAGTGCTTTGCCAATTGCTTTGATGTCTTTGAAGGAAAAAATACTCTATCTGCTTAAATTTAGACTGACAGAACATTGTGAATCAGGTGCAGGTGGCTTTGACCAGATTCCTGTAGAGCCCTTTATTGCATGGGGTATGGCGGTTTTATCAAATACAGCTTTCCTTTTTTCATTGCTTCCCAAACGACCGTGATGTCCCCCACAATGTGACACTTTTGCTGAGAATTGTTTGTTCTTGCATAACTCCTGTGTGTGCTGAGAAATAGGAATATTTCATGAGAGTCTTTGTGCCTGATAATTTTATCAGTTCTTATCAGGTTGCAGAGAAAGAAGTGGCAGTAAATTGGATGTCTTACCTTGAAAAGCTTTCAAAAAGAAAACGTGACATGGTGAATAGATGCCTGGAGGGTAAGGGTTTTTTTCTTCTTGGGTTACAGGAACACAGACGGGTCAATATGACAGAGCTATGTTAGTATTCATGAGGTGACTTTCCCTTTGCCTTGAGAGCTCGCTGTAATGGCTTGAGAAACATGCTCCACTGTGGTGGCTAAATGGCAGATTGTATCCAGCATCAGAGGCTGGGGAAATGGAGACAGGTCCTGAATACCAATACAGTAGGAGTTGATGATTGTTGCAATTTGCCAGTGGCTATGAAGTGCCTGAGACAGACAGGAAAACCTTCCCTTTTACTTCTCTTGTGGGTGTTTGTCAGAGTTCATAGAGAATACTGCACAGGAGCTCAGATAGGTAAAGAATTTTCCCATTTCATTGGGTCACATGGCACCAGGCCTCGTGGCAAGCATAGGAACCCCTTACCCTGTGACCCCAGCATCCTGGGACCTTAAAATGGTTCCTCCCAAATAAATAAATTAAACTTTTTGTTATCAACCCAAAGAAAGAAGGGAATGTAGGACAAGGGGGAGTCCCTTGAGTATAGCTGGTTCTCAGCAATGGTCTATTTATGTAAAATCTGAATGTTAAAATTCTGTGAACATCCAGCTGTGGTTAGATTAAATCCTTTACCTTATTTGTAAAAAATACTATGTTAAATGTCTCCATTTCATTATTTTTCCTAGCACTTTTCAGTACCATGAGCCAGTACTTCAGCTGGCATAAATCAACATCATTAGGCATATGAGTATAACAGCAGCTGAGGCCCAAGAGCTTGTATGGATGGGTCGATCTGCATTTAGCCTTACATTCCTGGTTCCTTTTCCTGTTGTTGTTGTTGTTGTTCCCAGTTTGTTTCCCTGTGAGATTTCTTCCTCAAGACTAAAGAAATGAGCATGTCACATCTATTATGAACAGACTGCTTACCATTTCTTTAGATCCCTGTATTTGGGGCACTCACAGCAAATTTGATGCAGCCAGAAGTTGGCACGTTATGGTTCCCGTGCCATGGCTTACGCTTGCTGAGGCAGCATCCCATCAGTGCTGGCAGCGAACGTCTCTGGAGGCAGCATCGATCTCAGGCTGCTTTCTGCACCGTCTGTGCCCAAATCCAGCCTTACAGCCCGCAGGAAGGCAGGCCTTGCTGTTCTTAAATCGACCTGGCAGGAAACAGAGGCCAAGAAGAGCCATCTAGCCTGCCTGGTCCCGATGCTTGCAGCCTGACCATGGATGCATGCCCAGCTTCGTGAGCTCTATTTGCTGCTGCTTTGCTGATGACATGCACTTAGTGACTAGCACAGCCAAAAAGGAGGCAACTACTCCAAACATGAGGCAGGCATATACACACTGGGGTACATGTACAAATTATGGACTCAGCACCTGCAGTTTTGTCTGGTTTAGATGGAATACACTTGGAGATGATGAGATAATTCAATGGATTCAGGATTTTGTAATTTGTCTGCTGTTGGGTGAGGCCCCCCCCTGCACGGAACAGCTCCCTGGACCAGAGCTGCCAGGTTCTTTCCAAGCAGCTTTCCTTACCAAACAGGGGGATAGGAACTGTACCCTAGCTGACATGTGGGGCGCCCTACTGGACATAAGCATTCCCCAAGCACTATCATTCCAGTTAAATGTGTTATCGTGGCACATATTTTGCAGGCAGACGATTTAAGCTTTTTTGTTAATTATTATTAGGCTGTACAGAGAAAGCAGTGTGAAGAGCCCTTGTTGCTGCAAGCCTGGAGGTAATTACTGAAAGTAGACTTTGTAAGGTGAAAAACACTGTCTGCTCCCAGCTCCTCTGCAATGCCTTCACCCGTGTTACAGCTGGGGTGACTCCCGGGAAAATGCCACAAGACGCCCAGGGGCTGCGTGTGTGTGAGGAAGCCGAGGCCAGGTGCTGTGTCACAGGGACACCTGCTGGAGCAAAGCCTCGCAGCAGTTGGAGACAGCGCCCTGCACCATGGCTATGGTTTGAAATACAACTAAACTCTCATTTAAATGCAACTAAGCTCTCCTTATTTTCTTTCCTCAGCTAATTGTACTGCTCTGTGTGTTTTTTAAATTTCTCAGGCATCAGCACATATGAGCAGATGATTAAAAATTCTCTTTGATTTACATGATAACACAGATGACTGACCTTGCACCATACTACAGCTCTTGTCAAAATGCTGCTTCTGTAAGAGAGTGTCTTGCTCCTGCTGTTTCTGTGAAGAGTCCTGGCTTAGTCGTTAGGAGGTGTGGGGCTGCACTATCCCCTCTGGCCAGAATGTCATCTGGAGCTGACACTGCTGCAAAACCTTGGGAAAAGAGGCTGTGTATTTTGTTCTGTCCCGTAAGCAGAGCAGCATATTATTCCTTGCACACTGTTACGTGTTACAGACAACATCCCAGACATCCCCTTCCCTGCTCCTCAGGGGCAACAAGTGCCCTTAGAGGCAAATGGAATGAACACACCTTATTCCTCAGGATCACTGTGACAACAAGCTCGATGCCTGTCATGCAGATCAGGGGACACTCCTTTGTGTGGTGGGTATTTCTATCCCTGTGCCATGGAGCTGTAGAGATAATAGCTGTTAGTACTGGTTTTAAGAGATTTACTGCTTAAGCATTTAGGAATAGTAAGTCAATCACTTTAAATCACATCTCTAACAAGGAAATTCCATTCTGACTTCAGAAGTGTTGTAGTTATACCCTTAGGAGCAGTATCATTTGGGACGCTAAGGGCTTAAAGTACAGTTCTTTTCTTATCTTGTCCACTAAGCAAACACCTTTGATTCACTCTGCTGTACCTGTGGTATAGTATTGATAATTGTACAACTGATGATACCTGGTCATTATCTCTCTGTGCCCCTAATGAGTTGTAGGACAAACAAGGGAAGTTGTCATGTTTTCATTTCCTTCCATGCAGGTCAGTTTGCTGATCATCAGACAGTTCACATCCCCAGGTACCTGAGTCACTTCTGATTGAGTAGTGATCTCTAAGGTATTTGAATTTGAGGTCTCTTCCTACATGGCTGCTCTCCAGCCACTCTTCTCCCAGTTTATACTTGTGCCTGGTGTTAATTACTCCATCCTGGATGCAGAAACTGGCATTTTGACTTGTCCAGTTTCATCCCAGAATTCATTGCTCAGTGAATGCCCCAATCTATTTATATCCCCCTGCAAGGCATTTTGAAACAAACTACTAATGCAGTAGTTTTCAAAAACAAGTATGAGATTCTGCAAACTACTAATGTCAAATACTGTGATGCAGGAGTTAAAAATGTGGGGTTGTGGTGATGTGAGTTTCTCAAGGAGAACGGCATTGTCTAGGTCAGGTTTCAGTCTCAGTCAATAAAGTCAATGTGCCCAGGAAAAAAACAAAGTCATTTGCTGTTTGCTAAAGAGGAATTTGGTAAAAGTCATCTTCTGCTCTTCCATTCCTGTATTATACCTACAAGGCAGATAGCTGATAATCATGGCCATCTTTCTGTGGCAAGAAATGAGTGTAGATACATGTCTATTAATGCACATACATAAAACAGGGGTAAAATCTAGCATGTGTTAACTACTGTGAGGTCTCTGTTCTCCTCCTCCTGTGGTATGTAACCTTCATCCATACTGTAGATCAGGGATAGAGGCCCTTTATACCACTGAGTTCTGCAAACACAGCTCCTCAGTGCTCAGATGATGACTATCAGACATTATAACTTAGATTAGCTCTCAAGTCCATGCAAAGACAAATCACTCTTCTTTCTTGTTGCCATTATTGATAGGCATCAGTCAGAAGTTTCACTTCCTTTGATAATGTCATTTTAGATGTTTGTTTCAAGCTTCTATGATGCAGAATCTCTCATAGGAAATGACAGGTGATACAGTTCTGTAGTACAGATGCTGGACTGCAATCCTGGAAACAAATGTTTTGCACAGTACTTTCTCACTACTCCCAGAATCCATCTGGGCAAAACTGGAGTCTGTGATGTACTAATATTTTGTTCTGAAGTAATATATCTACTTACTATTTATGTATTCAGTACAGGAAACTGTCTGCCTTTAGTACTGCTGCTGAATTCAGCAGCATGTTCAACAACTGGAGAACCCAAAGTCCTATTTACCAGCAGGTAACCACGCAGAGGAGCTCAGTGCCATAGCTAGCAGACCAGGCATCACCTCACATCTGTAACTGGCAAAATTCCAGTGTTTTTGCAAATAAGCAGCTTTGTGCAGTGTAGAGACTGCAGAGCTCCTGACTGACATCAATTCACTGGCTTGTGTCTCTCCCAGTACAGCAGCAACACAAGCAGTGTATGTAGCTGTGTGAGCAGTGAATCCAGGGAACCTTCTACTGGTGCTCATAACAGCCACCTCTGGAACAAGTAATTTCACATCCCTATTGCTCATTTGGAGCACCAGGATGTACTCTCACAAATTTCATGCAGTGTTTGTAGCAGATTTCTCTTGCAGGACATCCAATATATTGTGTGTGTATATACTGTGCATACACTGTGTGTATATATACACAACTACACAGAGCTCGCAAAGTTTTCCCTATGTATTTGGAGTCTGTTGAGCATGTGTCTGCAGTAATTTTCTGTAGGTTACACTTTAAACCTGCATCTGGAGTGGCTGCACAGGTTGGACAGTGCCTGCTGTTCCCTGACTTTCCCTTCTCCCTTCTGCCATTGTGGGCTCAGTTGACTGGAAAGTGGCTCTGCCCTCTGTAGTGTCAGTCTGATTCAAGCAGTAAACTCTCTCTAATGTGAGGGGTAATTGTTTTTCTCTGTAAGGTGATCGTAGGTAATTTGGTCTGCCATTGCTTCCAGACATGTGAAAATCAGCTCTCATAAAACTACGGTGTCATGTTCTGCGTATTTTCAGTAGTCCCTTTCCAAAGTGGCAGAGTTTATATTGTTAATCTACAGCACTTGTTTCAAGTACAAACAAACATAATTCCAAGAGTACAATATCATTATCATCAGCTTGGGGAAGTGAGTATAGTATGCACTTGCCTTTGGCTTTCCTCAGGAAGGACCCTTGCACTAATTGTGAGCACACAGTGTCCAGACACGCTTGGTCAAGCAGTGGGAAGGTTACTGGTCTCATTTACATTTTTCAGGAGTGCAGTGGGTTTGCTAGGGACTGTAGCAAAGTACAGGTGGGAAGTAAAGAATGAGAAATTTACTTCAGCAAGTGAAGATACAGAAGTAAGCTAGGCATGCCTGTAGTTGGTGGTAATGTATACAAATATACCTGGAGAAATTAGCCCATGAGGAAGGCAGGGTCACTGATGTTTTGGGGTTTTTTATCTCAGAAGAGCTGAGCAGAGAAAATGCTACGCTTCACCCATCTGTTGGTAGAAAATTTTTCTGTTAGTACAGAGAAGCTGTCACTAAGAGAGGAGATGAGGGCATTCCCTTCCTTTGTATGGGCTGGCTCGTGGTGGCTTTGGGCAGAGAAAGAGCGTGGATGAGAGCAGCAGCCACTCAGTGTCAACCTTCTCCCAGCTGCAGGAAGTAAAACGCATTTCTGTGGGATGAGGTAGCTCTCACTTGCTGAGTGAGGTCAGCCCTGCCAAGATGGAGCCCCTGAGCTCTCCATCTGCAGAGAAGTGCTTTTACTGATGATACTAAAAAGATGTCCAGATGCTCTTCCTGTTTTGCATTTTCAGGCTGCTGCCAAACCAACTGGGAAGTCATATTGTACAGATGAGGCAAGTCATCTCCTGTATAAATTTGTATGCAATTCATCGCCCATGCCTTTATTTTCCAGAAAACTTTCTTTTAAAGGTCAAACCAGAAATTTGGGAAGGTATTTTGTCTTTCTCAGGGACAAAATGCAGCCTCATTTCAGTTATAATACCTGGTTGCTTACATGGAGTGTTAAACTGTATCCTACTGGAGAAGAAATGTTCAGCAGGAGAGAGTTTAAAAGTAATTAGTAACAGGGGAAGTCAAAAAGGTAGCTTTAGTACAAGTCGAAAGTAGTGCATAATAATGATTAACTGGAGGGATAATATGTAAGTGGAGAAAAGAACAGTTAATTTATCAAGATAAACAATAAGATAGTTAAAATTAAGGGGAATAGAGGAAGATATAATTAAAATCCAGTGTTGTTAAATACAAAACCACACTTTGCAGGAGCTAGATATTTATTTTTTAATAGAGCCCAACTGAGCAATCGAGGGAGTGCAAGGTATTGGTAAAGAGCTCCTAAAAGAACAGTGAAGCATCAGTGTAAAGGTATCCTTTAGGAGACATTTAATCTGCATATAAACAAAATTGTTTTGCTTCTATTTTGGCATCAGCATAGAAAATTGCAGTATGTCTCTATTTGTCTGCATCTTTGTAACCTGGCACAGGAGGCAAATGGAGAATAAGAGTGTGATGCTGGCATAAGTCAGAAGTAAGGAATTTTTAGTGCATTCAGTCTTACGTGTGTGAAACTCGTACCAGAGTGATAGCTAAAAGACACAAAAAATGCCCTGTAGAAAAGCAACAAATGCTACTGTGTTGCAAGAAGGCAAGCAAAGGAGTTGGGGAATAAAGGGAATGTGAAATATGGAACCAGTTCCTCTGTCCTGTGTCAGAGTTTTGCTTTTTGTTTTATTCATTTGGGTTATTTTATTTAGTTTTTAGCATTTCACTATTAAATAGAACTGGATTGCTAATAACATAGCATGGTCCAGAATTTTGGTGATGGGGAAGCAAGCAAAGTTGGGCCTCTTTATAGACACACCCTTTTTACCCTGATTCTTTGCAGAAGTCTGTTTGTGAATATAAATATCTCTGATATTTATACTCTCAGAATGGGCTGGGAAATACAGGAATTACCAGACCCACTTCATGGCCTAAGAAAGACGAGTTGAGTGAAATTAGATGGTTTATCTGGGATTACTCTACCAGCCAATGGCACAAGGAAGAATGGTAGTTTCATTTTCTGTCCTACCATTGATGATGTGCCGTGGTGACAGGCAATGGGATTTCAGATATTCATTGCAGTCTTAGAGATTCCACCTCCTGTCTGTCCTGAGACTGTCTGGTTGAGGCTTCGGATTTGCCAAAAAAAATTGGATATTGCCAATTGCAAGAGACTGAGCTGGGTGAGGAAGTTGGGTGATGAGAACCCACAGCCTTCACAGGAAACTTCCAGCAAAGCAACCAGCATCTATGCAAATACCTGATTTTCTATAGGGTGTTTTTCTGTAAGGTATTTTTTAAATGATCAAGATGTTTAAAAGGGGGAAATATGGTCCACAAATGGGACCACAGGTCAGGGGAGTCTCAGAGGTGTATCTGTCATAACTATGTTCATGGCTAGCTAGAGAAGGAGAGAGAAGATGATTTAGAACAAAACGAAAACTCCCCAGTGGCTGCTTCTTTGTTTGTTTAAGTACCACCAGCCACGCATCATTTGACTGCAACCACTTTGTAAAGGCAAAAGACATAAAAAAATGTGTCTTTCCTAAGAGTATTCCTACTCTCTTTCATCTGGCAGCCTGCCCTAGTAATGTTTCCAAGGCAGAGCTTCAATGGGAAGCTGAAAACTATCCAGAATTTGGGTTTTATGCAATTCTAACATTTAGTATTCAATAAGATATATCGGAGGGCATATGTTACCATAATTTGTTTTAATGCTGTGGATCCCACTGAAAAGAAAATAATTTTTCCCTGGGTAACAGATTCTTTCCAAACCCTGTTTCACTGCAGCAGGAATTGCCATAATGTGACTGAAGCTGATTAAGATCTATAGCAGGTGACAGGTTTGAGAAGGAATAGTGTTTTCATAATTTAAAAATAATAATGGAGGGCTTTTCTGCTTTGGATGCTAATACGTGTCAGCAGCAAGGTAAAAGATGTCTTGGAAGTGTTCTTTCTGTAGATGAAATGTATTGTAAGAAAACATATTTCCCCATGTTGAAGAGAAAGTGAAAGATGGGAACTGAAATACCATTTACATTTATATATCACCTTTCATTCTGAAAGAGGAACAGCAGATTAGAGATTACCTTGGATAGAGAAATCCCTTCACCCACGCCAGAAATTCAGTCACCCTCAAGAGAGGGATGTAGCAGGTGTTTAACAGCGGATGGCACAACAGTGTGAACAAAAACATTCTGCCAGGTGAAACATAGTGGGGAATTATATGCAGGCAAGGATACTGTGTGCAGGCTAAAACTAAGCCTGGGGTTTGAATTAAAGAAAAATTGGATCCAGGTTGTGCTCATATTTTCAGCCTGTGACTAAACATGGTAATGCTTAAATGGAGTCATTGATCTTTTTTTTTTTTACTTACATCCACTTTTTTGTGTGCAGCACATAGAGTCTCCCATCACTAAAGAGAAGCTGCCAGGCTCTAACAATGAGAGCACAACTGAACCAGATCCTAAAAGTGGGGCAGTAGAATCCAAGAAGTGATCAGGGACCATGTCACTGGAAAGGTCATTCACTTGCTACTCTGCGTTTCCTTCCACTTCCTTTTCCCCCTTTTTCACAATCCTGTTGTATCTCCTCCTTAAATGGGTTCTCACTGCTTTTCGTGCAAGGATGGCAGAGATTCTTCTTATAGCGTTGAGTCACCTAAGTGGCATGTCAGGGTGTCTTCCTCATGTTGGCTACTCCCAGACAGGTGAGACATCATGAAAATGTCTGGTGCCTGGTCAACAGAAACATCACAACAGATGTTTCAAGCACTCATTGTTCTGGGTTGCTTAGGACAAAATCTTGCAGACCGTGGTCTGTTGTTTAGGCCACCAATATGTAGTTTTGCTGCTTCTTCAGTAGAGGTAAGGCACAAGATATTTGGAGCAGGATGTGAGTTTCAGCTGGAAATAACAGATATTTCTTACAATAAAAGGCATCTGGTAATAGAATTATTTGTGTGCATGATACTGCTTGGTATATTCCAAGCAGTCCCACAAAAATATTGCTATATTAAAATGCCTGGATAATGGCAAAGACAATTTCATCCTCGGGTAGCCTCTGGCTGCCTGGGACTGGTGAGGGCTGACCTGCAGGTGGGCATCAGGTTTTAGCCACAGCCTTCATTGTTCCCACCACTGAGGACTGCAGGAGCCCGACACAGTAACTTGCTGCTCCTACTTTTTATTCCTAGAGGAGACATTACTATTCTTCCACACACTGGAACACTGAAAGACAGGTAAGAAGCTGCATCTCTGAGAAGGTCTGTTCTGAAAAGGATTGCACTCAAATGGCAGTGATGTGCTAAACTTGACAATTTTTTCTTTTTACGTAATCAATTTCCATATCTCCTAAGTTAGTTGCCAGTTCCAATAATGGAAAACTAATTTGCACTGGTGTCCCAACTTTGTGGATCTTCATGTGTGCGCACACCAAAATTCTCAGCGCCATGTTGGAAATGACTTTTAAAAAGTCATAGGGAATCAATGGTGCAATCAGGAACAGACAGAAGCCCTGACTTATTTGTTACTTTCCTGGTGTGCTCTTAGCTGATGGATGCCTGCAACCTCAATTAACTCATTCCGTGTCCTAAACGTTGTGTGCTTTCTTCAGGGAGCTGCATATTTAGTCTTTCTTAACTCTGCTTTAGAACACATCAAAGGTAATCAAACTCAAGCTACTGTCTATCAGGAAACAATGAAATTAAATGAAAATTACAGCTAGGACTCAATTTACAGTAATTTGTGATGTTAACTGCTGTGCTTACTATCTTCCAAGATGTGGCCCTTGCTTCAAGAAATTGAAAGCTCTTTTTTTTTTTGGCATTTTAGCTCTAGTAGGAATAAATATATCACCGGAAGATAAGGAGTCTTCAAATAGTTCAAGAATATTTATGTTTTTTAAATTCAGTTCTGGAAAGGTAGAATGCATGCAGCAAATAGGTGAAAGAAGTGTTAGAGCTTCTTCCCAAAGTTCTTACCATTCTTTAACTGCCAGATGCATGTTTCCTTGCATTGGCATAACTATGACAAATGACCCATAAAATGTCTGTTCATTCACCTTATTCACATCACTGCCTGCTCTGAGAATTATCCCTGGGGAGGGAGAGAGAGGAGGGAAAGGAGTCACAGCTCTTTTCAGCAGCAGACACAGCATTGGTGGTGGCGTGGCTGTCACCATCACAAGTGACTGATCTGGAGCCCATAAAAGGGCAAAATTCCTTCCCCCTCCTTCCCAGGAATCTGGGCCCAATCACAATGATAAAATATCCACTCTACAAAGGAAAGCTTTTATATTTTTCGTGACAAACTGTGCCAAAATATGGTAGGAAGCTTAATGTCTTCCCCAGTGGTAATGTCTGGGAGAAATTTCTGTGCTTTCAGTGATGAACTGAGGTAATGAAACTCATGCCATGCAGTGGCTCTAAACTGAATTGGGGGTGGTAGGTAAACTGCTTTCTTTCTTGAATGCTACCTGCTATTTTCTGTTCAGCTAATGGTCAGGAATGTCCGTGACTATTATAAAAATGCCCTTATTTTTAATTCCTCCCATATAAAACTACAGAAATTCTGTCAGGCTGCGTTTCTCATCTGTTCATGTGAGTGGGTTTGGGCTTGTTTTGTTTTCTCCACAGCAGTGCTGCTGCATCTTACAGACTAAAGTGAATTTTTACCCCATCAACACCAAGGCGGCAATTTTGGATTTAATTCAAAATATGAAATATGAGTTTGTGGGAACGGAATGAGGATAGGAGTTTGAATGCTTTCTTGAGTCTCTCCAGCTCAACCTTAAAAAACCCACTTGACAAGGAGGTGAATTACCAAATCTACTCTAGTCTGAAACAAAACATTTGTTGCTACAAGTTATTACTACTTATGTGAATTTAATTCTTAGGAAACATACTCTACAATTTATTCTGCTCTTCCTCATTAACACAATGATTAATCCTTTTCCAATACTACCAAATAAAACTTCAATTTGGCCAAAATTTCCATTGATAAAAAGAGGACTGAGATCAGAAAAATGACTATGAAAAACACAGACTACATCTTAATATTGATGGTGATTGTTTATTATTGTTGTTGTTGTTTTTATTATTATTATCCTGTGACATTAGGTCACTGTAAACTTGCATGTGTCCTTGCTGTATTAAGAGAGATTCATGATTTATATGTGGGGTGTTTGGCAACTGTAAAAGCAGATGAATCCACTTCTGGTTACTTGTTTTATTAGAAGAAGTGCTCAAGCTAATGTGAGGAGAGGTTATTTCTTTTACTGGTAAGAAGCATCAAGGAAGAACAGTTGGCTTATCACTCCCATTGTAAGAGTGATAAACCAACTGTTTATCCTTTACAAGTACCATTTAACTGTAAATTGCACCTTTTTTGCTATGCTATACTTTTAAAGATATAGGTAAGTGTTTAAGGATTATTCAAATGGACTGTTCCTTGGAAGCTTTCATTGCAGGTTGCAGAGCCATATGGTCCAAATGGGCAGAACACTTCTAGAACAGTCTCATTAAATGTTGAACAAACCCATCTGGCATGTGAGAGAGTCCTCTCTGGGTGGTGGGTGGTAACACCTGTAGCATGTGTTGTTTAGTTTTGATTTACAGTGGTGGGAGTCCTAAAAGTAGCCTATTGACAAACCTTCTCTTTGTAAGGAAAAAAAACCAACATCAACTCTTACTAGATTTTTTTCTTTTGACTGAGAAATATCTGTATGGTTTTGAAAGTTCTCTACTGGTAAGGTGGCAGTTCTTTCCTAAACCTCAATGGTTTTCTGGAAATCTTTGCTATGTGTTAATATTTAACACATTTCTGTAGTTGCCTCAGTGCACAGAAGATGTCAGTGGGGGCCAGAGACACAGAATTCTTGCAAAATGAGGGTTATCAACAGTGAGGTGCTCATGCTGCAGAGGAAGAAACAAAGTCAATTATTTTATTAGGTGAGAAGTTATTTTCCTTTTTCCGGATTAGCAGTCTGTCACTTCCATAAGATACAGCAGTCAGACCAAGTGTGTCATCTTGGAAATCAGTCTGTTCTAAGGCAATTTATGGGTGGAGGGAAGAGCCTTTGTGGTCTCTCTAAGCAACTGGTAATAATTGCTTAGTAAATGCTTATAGGTACTCTGCAGACCATGCAAATAATTCTCCACAATCAGCAAAGAGTGCCTGAGCTGTACCTGAAAACACAGTAATTCTCTGATGATGACTTTCAGAAGGCACTGCTGCTGCCTGGGGTCCTTCTTTAATTGAGTTGAATTTTACTGCTAGTTGAAAGATCTGGCTTTTCATTGGAACTGTTATATGCTGGAAGCCAGCAGAGAGGATCCTGAAATGTTCTATGACTTCACAGAGCAGGAGAGCTACCACTGACTTGCAGAATACTTGCTTGCTTCTTTTCTGGACCAAATAAAATCATTTTTATGCTTGTATAGCACTTACCAGGTGTCAGCCTCAAGCTGAAGGAGCTTTAGCAAGCTCACACCAAGGAAGGGGTAAAAATGGTAGGAAGAGCATGTGGATGGCCTGAGTGCAATCAGCTGTCACACTCAGAACTGTCCTTTCATCTTTGGTTTGCTGCAGGTGGAAATTGTTGTCAGCAAACATGAAAAATGTACTAAACCTGAGTGTAGCAAATTGAGGGACTTTTAATTTGTGAGGAAGAGAATGAGAGAAGGATCATGGTCTTCTCTTTTCAAATGTATGGATAGTACTGCACTGCTAAAGCTGTGGATCAGCCATAGGGAAATATGGGAGAGCTCGCTGTGGGCAGGATCTGCCAGCAAACTTTGGCCTACGATCACTGCACATTTGTAACCTGTAATCACATCCTCAGCAGGGTATTAGAGACGTTTGCTTTCATGCTGCATTACCTTTCTTAGGCAGTATACCATTCCTCAGTCGTGTGACTTTGTCTCCAAGGCAGCTACAACTGGAGATTTACACAGTGATTCTGCAGAGGGGAGTATATCAAAGAGGGAGAAGAAAAACTCAGGATTTCTCTGGCAGCTTGATGAAATGCAAGTTAAGACTAAAACTAAACTTAAGAATATCTCACTGCCTGACTTGTTTTACAGGCACTGGCAAAATATAACCTCTTTCTCCATTTTACTTAGCTTAGGTTTTCCTGGCAGTTCCCTCATTTCTGGTTGACCAAAACGTTGCTCCTGCTTGTTTTGTATCACAGAAGCACCTCTTCCATGTAGGCAGTAAAATAAATAGCAATGTTTGCATCTCACAGCATGGGATTCTTCTTGAAACAATATTTTTACTGTTAAATTTCACTTTGGTTGGCTCTGCAAATATATTAGGTCTCCAGAATCAGATTTCCATCTTACCAGTATTTTATAGAGAATCCTGAGGGATCCTAGTAGAGTTCAGGATGGAATTAGCCTCGTTCTTCTACCTGAGCAATTAATAATTCATTTGGTGGTACTTACTGTGTATTCCTTCTGACCTCAAGATGGAAGTCAACATTTCTCTAAGGCTTCAGGCTGGCTTTGAAAATACCTGTTACAATGATAATGGAGCCCTGTTAGTTAGGTCCTGGCTCCAGCAGCACACAGGGGTTTTTTCTCACCAAGAGGGACTTGAGATGAGCAATCCCCCACAGGTCAGTTCTGGAGCAAGCTGGGGCCAGCTGCCCAGCAGGTAAGGGGTGGGCACATGCAGAGCAGTTGGAGCACACTGCAAAACTGCTGAAATACAACCTTCCCCAAAGGCAAAGTTAGCTGGCTTTGGCACTGAATATTTCTAATCTGTTGCCTGGATTTTCTTTTTTATAGCACATCTTTTATCTGTTTTCCGAGGGAAAAATTATATGTGTACAGTTGGTGGGGATCCAGTCTGTCTTTCCAACCTGCATGAGAGATCATGATTTTTCTGTTGTTTACTTTTTTCAAAGAAAAATATTTTAAAATAGTGACTCTGACTCACAGGGTGGAAAGCTTAAGATTAAACATGCAAGAAGCATCATACCCAGTACCCAAGTTGCTGCCAGTTAAGAGGAGTGTGTTGGTTTATCCTGCAGAGAGGTGCAGGAGCCCTTGGGAAGTATGGAGATCCCACAGCAAGTTCCTCGCTGCCACCACCAGGGGCCAAGCTTGGGACACCAGAGTGGTGGCTGAATGAGCCCTCAGGGACTTCAGGCAGCCAGCATTGACTTAGATTTTATGGCATGTGTTTTATGACACGGCTTGGCACAGATAAGCCAAGGGTTGTTTGAGTGCACAGCTGGCTGTAAGCATTGAGTGCAGCTCAGAACATGCCTGCTTTGGGATCTTCCAGGATCTGTAACTTTGTGGTACTTGGGAATTGGACTCGATGACCCTTGTGGTCCCTTCCAGCTCAGAATATTCTGTGATGCTGTTGGGCACAGCAGTAATGCTCAGTGAGACACACCCCCGGGTTTGATGATACCTCCCTTCTGAAAACGCTGGTCTCAAAGCATTTGGCAAAGCTTCCAGCTTGGTGGAGGCCTGGCAGGCAGGAAGGAGGGGGAGAAGCACTGCAATCCCAAACCCATCAGCAAGCAGTTAAGGTCCAAGGAGAGTACTTTAAAATCCAAGGTGAAAAAACATTGCAGTGCTGTATTACATGACTAATAAAGCAGACAAACATCATCAAACACCCACAATACATTTATAGGCTCTATTTTGAGTTTTGTAAAGTGGATTAGAGACATTTTATTCATTAAGGAGATAAAAACCCTTTTTCTGGAACTCAAGTGCTTTATTAAAAAAGTTTGAGTTTTATAGGTGGTGAAAGAACCATAAACAGAGCAATGAAATGGTCCAAGAAAAAGAAGTCAGTTGTGTAAACTGCTTTAAAAAGAGCAAGGGCATTTCTTTTGCTTAAATCCCTTTTTAATGGATTAATGCATTATTAAAAAAAAGATTACGTACATGGATGGGAAAAAAACCCATGGGCCTTTGAGTTCTCTCTTGTCTTTCTCTCCTACTTACTGCAATTTGTCTCCCAGTAGCATTTAGAGGCACTGAGACTGAGGCCTCTGTGAGTGCTGTAAAGAAGCACTCCTAAACTGGAGAAGCATCACTTGGATGAAAAACTTGATGGAAAAGTCAAAGTGAAGGTGGGAGAAAGGGAAATAGGGCCTTGTGTTTAAAATGGGCGTGATGGTTACAGGAAGGACTAATGTGAAGTTGTAGAGCTTGAAGCAACCCCTTTTGTTTTGATGGTTAGTATGGGCAGTGCTACTGGGAATAACCTTGTTGTGTTGTTATTTACTCCATTTTCATGTCATGTTTTTTCTCTTCTCCAGTTTCCTCCACTATATCCCTCTCTTGCTCTCCAGTTTTTCTTACCTGGCTGGTCATCCTTCCCTCCTGTCTCTTTGGTTTCCTGTCTGTAGCACTCCCTGCACTTTCCCTTCAGAAGCTGTCAGCCTTTTTCTATTCTACTGTCTCCTCACCATCCACCCTCTCCATGGCATCTCTTTAGAATTATTTGCTGGTTTTGAAAAAGGGCTTATAAAATAAATGACATTTACAACCTGAGCACATGAGTAATTTGCTGAAGGTCTTAATTACCTGCCAAAAAGAAAGCTAATCCGGAAGATTCACTAAGAATTAATTGTGTTGGGAAACCTGGGAAATTTTTTCCATTTTCTGCACCCGATTGGACCTTCCAGATGAACCAGTAGGTGCCTTTTCAGCAGGCACAGGAAATTGTAGTTTTAAAGAGATTTGTGTTAGAAACAAGGTACCTTTTTTTTTCTTATTTAAATGAGGGCAAAGAGATAGTGCCTACAGCCAAGTTACTGCTTTGAGAAGCATTTGTTGCAAAAGTTGCAGAACTGTCTGTAACATGCGTTGCAGCGGAGTTAGACCATGCACAGTTTTTCTGACAGCACACTCATGGGTTATGCCATACCGAGATATCCTTCCCCGTGAATAGGATCTCTGAGCCACTACCGTGCTTAGAAGCTACTTCTGGGGAGCAGAGCAGGTAAGATGCAGATCCAAAATGACTTTATAGGGCTTTCCTCAACCCATGAGCCCTGCAAGTGTGGAACTGACAATCCTAACAAAAGATAGCTCTGTAATTACTTCCCACCAACCGTTCTTGGTGAAGGATTTAATTCTCATTTCAGTGTTGAAACCATTTCCTTTCACATGCATGTTAAAAATAGATGGAAGCCAGGATATTGAGCAGGTGCCCTTGAAAAGCAATTTTTATATTTTTAACAGGGTAGTATTATTAAGAGAGGATGAGCATGAGATTTCTGGAGTATTTTCCTGCTCTATAACCCAGGCTCTTTCTGAGCAAATCACTGAATCTCCTAGTCCCTGTATGACCATCCTTCAAAACGGAAATGAAGCATTCCCTCTTCCATTTTGTGTGCCTTGTGTACTTAGGCTGTAAACTTGTTGAAAAATAGTCTGGCTGTTGTCACTCCCTCATTGTGTACCTCACTTTCGTAGTGCAAAGGGGAAACTTACAATAAGGAAATCAAACCATCTGAATATTATTCCTTTTTTGCTTCACTTTTAATCTTCCTCTTAAAATGGTCTCAAGCCTTCCTCCTGAAGTCTGTGAATTTAAAATAAAAGCACAAGCTCTCACAGCTCTCTCCAGTAAGGAGGAAAGACTCTGGTCCCTATGTAAACTGGAATTAAACCACAGATATGCCTGTTGTTCATCCTGCTGCTTTCACAAAGGAGGTTTATTTTTGCTATCTTCTGCAATTATTCCCAGGGATCTCCTGTTGCAGGTCAGAAACATATGCCAGCTCAATGGTCCTTCAGTTTATTTTTGTCTTCCTGCAAGGTAACCGTTCATCCATGGAGTAATTTCTTTAAATGAGGCATTTTAATCCAAATTGCCAGTTAATACCTGCAGGGTCAGCTTCCCTCCCGATCAGCTCTGGAAATTAAGGGAAGCTTCTAAAGCTGTTGTAAAGTTTTTCTTTTAAAAAAAGGCAGAAATTCTGAAGGACTTCTGAAACACTGAGCAAAATTAGTAGGACAAGCTCTGAGCCTTCAGACAAAATGCAAAACTGTAGGGAGAAAAAAAGTCAAGTGTCAAATTTACTCTGTGTCCCAGTCTCTTGGGTTGTGTGGGTCGGGGTTCGGGTCTGAAGGACTCTGTAAGTAAAAATGAGGCTGGAGTCTCACTGCACTGCACTTGTTTGTTGATGTAGACTGAGCAGTGTTATGGTCTTTTGTGCTTCTTCCTCCTGAACTGATTCTCTCACTGTTATGTGTGGTACTGTAAAACTGAATGACCATTCCACTTCTAATTTTGTGTGTTTATACAAAGGCAACTACTGTAGTCTCCAGTTTAACTTGAAGGGAACAGGGCAAGGATCTGTCAAATTATGTCTGTGCAAGGGTATTTCGTTTGAAAACCTAAGCCAGACATTCAGACCACCACCCGAGCAACCTTCCATATCAAAGTACCAAGGGAATTTGAGGGAAAATTACACCCTGTGTATTTACATGGCTTTGACTTATTAGTAAATACTAATGGATCCCAAGTGCACCAAAAAAGTCTCAACTAGAAAGGTGCAGGTCTTCTATTACATCTTCCACTAGAGTTGCAACTGAATCAATAGGTTCCTCTCGGAAAATTAGAAGGTGGGTCATTAGAGCCAAGTGTGATCATTCTTCTAAATGGTGGTGGCTGTCCCTATGTAATATTGAAGGAGAAGAAAAGCACAAGCCAAGTTCAAATAAACTAGCTAAATCCACGTCCTACCTCTGTTGGATCTATTGGCTTCTGTAACCTGCAAATTGGAGAGAAAGTTTCTAAACTTTATTGGAGGTATTTTTAAGGTTTCAAGCTTGCAGTCCCACAAAAAACTTGTCCATTCCTCCTGCTATGTCCCACTCTGTACAACCTCTTCTGCCTGCCAGCAGATGCAGTTTAGCAGTCAGCTAAATTGAAGAACTAATACAGAGAAGAATTAAACAAGAAAAACAACACCTGTAATTAAAAAGGCTGTAAGTTACCAACTAGTGCTGTATAATTAAAAATGTCAGTAATTATAATTGTTCTCTAGTCATTCATTCATGGCTTGTTCTTTTTAGATTTATTATAAAAGGAAAAATATAGCTACCTGCTGATAATCACAGCATAGTCTAAAGACTTTCTACACCCTTAGATGGAGGGGATTTAAAGCTGTTTATATTTTCTTATAAATAGTACAAATCATGTCACAATGCTGTTCCGTTTATTGGACTCAACCTTTAAGCAATGTGTCCATAATTGCACTAGAAAATGTTCAGAGCAATTTGCCAGGCACCTCTGTGGACAGTAAGTATCCTGAATAACATATGATTGTTGTACTCTGAGCACCAATAATAAGCAGAGAACTGAGTGTTCCTGCTTTTAAAGCAAAATGTAATTGTTTCTGGAATACTTGCATTTGAAAAAACATCTGAGTGTTTTTACTGATTATAAATTATTATTATGTTTTGACTTTGGAATAATGCAATTATTATAACGGAGCTATGAGGAAGAAATAGGTTAAAGGGAATTGTAATTACACTCAATTTTGAAAAAAAAATCCTCATCGTATGTTTTCTGTCAGCCCAATTAATTTAGCTGCAGTTGTACAAATTCTGCTTTCTAAGATGGCATTTAGGCTCAGGACGGTTAAGAGCTGATTGCAGTTTTGCTTAGGGTTTTGCACCATACAGAAGTGCTGCTAAACCCATTCAAACTTTCACAGAGATTTCAGGAGGTTCTGGCTTTCTTTCCCTCTTTTTATCCTCTACAAATAGAATTTCAGTTACAGTACCTGTGCAGATGATTGAGACAGCCCACTGCGATACATATGATTCAATCAGTCCAAATTAAAATCTGCCATCCCTTGTTGGGTGTCTTCTCCAGCAGCTCTAGCTGATAACGGCTAGCAGAGAATTCTTAATTGCCCTCTTTTAAGCCTTCCTTACTACTCTGTTTTACTGTGAAAAATACAAATGTCCTGCCTTTTATTTAAACTTTAATTAGACATAATTTGATATTGGTTACTTCTAGAACCTGCAGGTTCTTTTTGTTTAAGATCTTAAAGATATGGCCTACTGTGTCATGTGTTCTTCTAAGTTCTGCCCTTCTCTTTGTATTTTTGTTTGCTACAATGCTATTTACTTTGTTCTCAACAAATATATTATTCCCCAAACTGCTGCTGCAAAGGTTTTTTTTGTCCAATCCATCAGCTGGGTATGTTCTATTCCCCTTTGCATCCTGATTCTATCTTCCCTAGGCTGTAATTCCTATGTGGCTTTCAGAGATCCTCTTTGCACCCATCCAGTGCTTAAAGTTCGGTTCCTGCTTAAGAATAATCATTAGTCCACATTTTAGATTTCTAAGCAAGTATATTCATACCTTCTGCCATCAACAGGCCTTGGGAGGAATCCCTCATAATCTTCTGCTGTTTTACCTCATTATTTGCCTTCAGGTGCTTCTTTCAAGCCAATGGCTCGCTGTGTGTCGGAAATGGCAAGATCCATTTTCACCTGGGGGCAAGCTACACATTTACCTCTGGAGGAGGCATGAGCACAGGCAGTTCCCGTGGTTCAGCTAATGTGCTGGAAATCTCCCCTCCAGCTTTTCTCACAGTAACTTGCTCATAAACCACACCACCAAGCTTTACCTGTCAGCTTCACGTTTGCTTTGAGCTAGGCTGATTTCTCTTGCTATCCCTCAGTTCACACACTGCAGCAGAACATTTAAACTGAAAGGAGCTTTCTGTGCAATTAATTGTTCTGCCATAATGTCTCTTTTCAATTTTTATTACAAAATTTTTTCTCCAAATAAAACCTTAAAGGGAAAGGTACAAAGTAAGCCCAAATGCTTTCAGTCACTGAAGCAAGGAGTCTGCACTGAAGCTTCTGCTTAACAAAGTGGAAAATAAGAAAGAATGTTTTATTCCATCGTTTATTAAAATTAAGGGAATGAAGGCCTCATTTGCTTAAAAATTGTCTATTAGTATTCACCTGGTGGCAAGCAGCCTTAATCTCACACCATTAAAGAAAACAGAAGCTCATTAAATAGTAATTCTTTTTAATAGTGACAGGAGCTTGGGTTTGAGCAGCACTGCTCTAAGTTCCCATGTAAATTGTTCATGATGATCACCAATAAGAGAATTTTTTGTACCTCTTCCCACTCCCAAGAGCTTTCATTCCATCTGTAATCACTTGTGAATGCCAGACAGGGAAAGAACCTTGCATCAAGGGAAAAAGGTTTCACTGTCAGACTTCTGATGTTACAAAACAGGAAAGAAGCCGTTGGGTACAAAGCAGGGGAAGTAATTCTTGAACAAGGGAGGAGTGTTCTCTGGGGGTCATGGAGTACAGCTGCGGTTTTGAAACAAGAGGGGGCATGTTGAATTTTTCTGCTTTGACAGCTGCTGTTTGACCTCTCATTAACAGACTTATCGAGCCACCATCCTGTTGATTATCCCTCTCTGTCCATTGCTATGCTTTCCCTTCCTCCAAGGGATTTAGTCATTAGTGCTACCTTGTTGCTGTGTAGGCCAGTTGTCAGCACGACCCAACTATTCACATATTAAAGCCCTACAGTAATGGACAGAGTGCTCTTATGCTTATTTCAAACCTGTAGCTGAAGGTCCCATTCCACTTGGAATGTTATAAAATGTCCTTTGCTCTCCTTACAGTCCTCAGCTGTTCCACTGCTTTGCATGGCACAAATCACTACCTTCACTTCATGCAGCTGAGCTGCTTGTGGCTCTTCTGATGAACAACTTCAGGCCATGTGGCCCTGTTCCTTACTTAACATTATTCTGTTCTCTCCTGCACCATTCCTGTGCTAGGGATGTCTCTGGGCCAGGCATTGTTTGTTTGGGGTATGTGTGTGGGAAGATTGCTTAGTGCTGCTCCTTAGACACCCTTAATTCAATTACTGCCAGATTTTCTAGGCCTCTTGACATTGCTATATATAGCTCTTTAGTAATAATATTATCAATTATTTAAATTTTAATTTGTGCTTGCATTACTTACATTATCCTTTACTGCAAGGGGAAAGAGATCTCGCTTTCCACAATTATATGACCGTGGTTTGTCCTCAGAGGCCTAAGTTTTATTTAGCATCAAATGGAATCATTGCTAATACTCATGAAATAGCCATTACCCTATGGGTATGCTTCTGTGGGTCCTTGCTGTCTGAGGACATAGCTTCTCTGAGAAGTTATTAAAGGTTTATCTCATTGGACTGGCCTTCAGTGGATGGGAGCTGACACACTCCTAAACTCTGTCAGGGCAGTTTTGTTCTCCCTGCTGCCAATCCCAACACAGGTGCTGCTGGGATCCCTGGCAGCAAAGCTGCTGGGTGTTTATTCTATAATAGATAGAGCTGCTGTTTGACTCCTTACACACACCCCATCATCTTGAAGGGCTGGGGGAAGGTCCTGGGGGATTATGTGCTTACTTGCTTCACAGAGCCTCAGAAAGATCTTTCCAGGCAACCAAGATCTCATGTCAGCCCCCCAAAAGCAGGAGCTGAATTCTGGTTGTGCTTGCCACATGAGACAGCTGGCTGAGAATGGTTTGTGAGAAGATTGGAGGAAGGTTAGCATGACATCCTCGTAATGGCCCTTGTTAGCTCTTCTGTACTTTCACTCTCTGTTGCAGACTGCAAATAGATTTTTGCAGTTAGGATTTGCATCAGCATTCATATTTCTGCTGTGTTATTGCCTACTATAGTTGCTCTGGGTGACAAAATCTTCCTCTGTATTTAGCACTCACTATTACAAGAGGTAGATTAGTCCCCCTGTTGTGTGCAGCAGCAAATACTCTTGCCAAGTGCAATGTATACGTTTTCACTAAGTGTGCTATTAATGTTTCTGTACTGGATAAACCCTGGGTTTGTTATAGTGTACATGCTGTGGGCATTTCTTTCTATGACTCTATCAAGACTGGTTTTTTTGTCTGGTGAGGGTTTTTTCCAGCAGTCGTAGGGTTTTTTGGGATGAAGTGAAGATTTTGATTCCTTCCTTTCTTTCTGCCACCAAGTTTTTAACTCAGAGGGTTTATTAGATGTTCACTGGTTTTTCTTTTGTTTGCTTCTTTGCAGTTGGAAAATGGGAACCTGCTCACAGATAAAGCAGAAGAGAAAATTAATGTTGCATCATATGTTCTCTGCACAGAGCACAGTAAGTAAAATGTTACCCACAGAGGGCTAAAACCTGCTGGAAGAAAGGATTTTATCCCCTCAGATCAGAGAAGCAGTGCAATTCATTCTGCCCTGGTTGCCCTCCTTCCTACAATGTGCTATTTCACTGAAGCAAGCACCTGTCAGTACTTAACAGAGAACAGCTTTTTGGTGTAACTGAACTAAGGTGAAAAATTAAAAATAATTTCAATTACAGCTACTCTGTTGGTTTGGGGAGAAATATGAGGAGTGGATTTACTGGGACGAACAGTAAAGGAGCTGTATCTCTTCTCTTCTCTTCTATTCCTTGTCATTCCTTACCCCTTGGACTTCACCCCTGCACAGCCACGCTGTACAAGCAGCATTTGCTGGCAACCTTTTGTCAGCATTACCAACACATCCCTTGGGAGTGACTGATCCATGGTGCTTCTCCCAAAGTCTCTGTATCCCATCTCTGTGATGTCCTATAATGTCATGTCTCATCCATGGAGCTGTTCATTTCCATTACCCAGGTGCTTAAATGATTTATAAGAAAATAAAAACTAATTGTCTTTTTTCATATTTCACAATAATAGTTATAATGGTAGTCTTGATGATAGTCTTCTCTGGAAGCCAAAACCAAATTCTTCTTGTTACAAAAACACATGTAATTTTTATGGCTAATTAAAAAGAGAGAAATACAAAAACAAGCACAAACATAGATACAGGGAAAGCAGTAGGATTATCTTCTTTCACAGTACCCCATAGAAAGGANAATAAAAAAGAGAGGGGATGTAAATAGGGTTTTTTTTTTTTTTTATAAAAAAAAAAAAAAAAAAAAAAAAAAAAAAAGGTGGGATTTTTCAGGGGATCTTTTTGCACATACTAACAGACTTCTGTACTTTAATTTCACTGGGTAAATCTGCTACTTTGGTTTGGTCAGATGCAAAATTTTGAAAGGTCTGGTTGGAAAAAAAAAGGTTTGGGCAAAAATCTAAACTTTTTGTAGAAGCACATGCTTTTCAGTACAATAAAATTAAAAAAGGTAATCAAAGTCTTGCCTTTCCTTCAAAAGTGGTTCCAACAGATGATGTTGAACAGATACTTTTTCAGCTGCCTGATGCCAGTGATGATCATAATCACAAAGGGAATAAGAACATAAAAGAATAATCACAGCATCATAAAATTGCTTTTGGAGAGATTTTTGCTGAATTCCTACTAATTTGAATGGGAACCACAGCCTGGGTTTGTGACAAAAATGTAACCGTAGCATAACTCTCATTGCTACCCCCTTTCTTGTGAGCAAGCAATGGACGTTGTTGTACCCCCTTACAAGTCATTTCTTGTAAGATTTAAGAAAAATGTCAAGTCAAAACCTCCTAGTTTTGGGGGCGGTGACTCCACAGCAGTCAGATTTAGACAGCATTAAATGCAGACTAGAGTTGCAGCACTGTCTTAGCCTGTCTGCACTAAGGGATGTTGTTTTATAACTAATTCCATAGGGTTCATTTTAACATGCAATAATGTTAAAACAACTAATTCCATAGGGTTCATTTTAGCACGCATTTTACAAGCATGGCAGTAGGTCTTTCATGTGGTCATGGTTTACATTATTTCTGCAGAAATACGTGATATGCTGTGATCTGCAAAGCACTGTACACATCCATTAAATATTGCATGAACACCAACACCACAGGGAACATAAAATATTGAATCTGAGCAAATGGATAACTCAGCATTGGGGAATGCAGAGATTTTCACCTGTAGGTCACCAGTTAAAAAACCAGTTCAGATTAGTGCCAACAGCACACCAGCTATAACTTGGCAGGTGTCCATTGTCTGACATTATTTATGTCCTCCAGCTTCTGTTGGACAAAGGAGTGTGTCAGACAAGCCATGGCTGTTTGTGGCACCCATGAGACAGATCATTGTTTCCATAGAACACCTAAGGTTTAAAAAGACCTGGATACTGTGAACTTTCCAGGCATGTCTAGGACAGGGTCAGAGTCTTAAGACTTGAAAATTGCACAGGGGTTTTTATTCTCTCTGCAGAAAGAAGCAGTTTTCCTTCTGCAGGAAGGCTGGGCTGGCACATCCTCGAGAGTATGAGACAGTGGTATGACTGCACAGCCTCCTTCCAAACGCTTTTCTCTGTTGGCCACCCCAGGACAGCACACACCACCCAGGGCTGTCTGCTCAGGGCCTCCCACCGGGGAATCATTTCTGGGCCAGTCTCACTCCTGCTGCTTCCTTGCTCTCCTCCCACCCCCTTGCTTCAGGTTTTGTGGCTGCTCCTGCCTGCAAGGCAGCAATGACTGATGTGCTTGTTAAGCTCAGGAGACATAAAGCAGATGTTCTTAGGACCTTGACTGGGGACCCATGAAGAGACTATTTCCATAACAGCAGCTCCCAATTGGACTTGTTGCTATTTCTTCCTCGTTTGCATGGTCTACAAATTCCTTACTCATCTCTTCAGCACAAAAGCACTGTTCTTCTGTGACAGATACCATCTTTACTGACTTCATAAGAGGATCTTTTTGATTCTTTGATATGAATATATCCTTATCCATTTCTGCATCTGTCTTCAAGAACATGCCTGGTCTATTGTGGTTCTTCTGTGGATGCCATTTTGTAACAAACAAAGCTCTCTTTTCTCCAAATCTGAACTACAGTAACAAGTGTAGCTGTCCTGTATCTTTGATGTGGCTTCTTTTAAAGCCTGTCGTCTGGGCTGAAAAGTGAAGGTTGAAATTCTGGCATCTAATAGAATAAACTGCTGTGATCTATGAAACCTATGTATTTTGGAGAATACAAAAGTCTGTGCTAATTGGTCTCCTACCTGATAATGGGGAAGCTGAAGGTGCAACCACCACTAGCAAGTACAGTTGCTTCTCTGAAGATCTTAGTGTAGCAGAAGTACATAGGATTTGGTGTCCCTTAGACACTAATAGGACTGGTTTCTAAAAATTCCTAAGAAATCGACATGAGGGCTCTTGATCCATGGGCAATGGAGCAAGACTGGAAGCAAAATTGTATGATTCTATGAGTAGGAAAAAACTGCCTTCCAGCTCCTGCTGTCTCTTGGTGACTGACAGGGAAAAGCAATGTGCAGTGTCCTATCTCCCTCAGAGACAGCTGCTGAAGTTTCTAGTTGTCCCTGAGGCCTGGGATAAGTGGGAGCTGGGACCCTACATCTCTTAGCTCAGCACATCTCTGCCTCTGCTATATGCTTTCAGAGCAGACTGCTTTGTGCAGCGCCCCAAGGCTTGGAGAGGGGCAGGAGAGAAGATCCCACCTCTGTGAAGGCATCAAACCCGCACCCCAGGCGGCCCCAGCTGCGTTTGCCCCGTGCTGTTGTGTACACGGCTGTACCATGGCATTAGTGCTGTGTGTGTTCCACAAGGAGGTGAGGCAAGCCAGAGGGTATTTATTTTGCTGCCCTAAAAAGGGATCCCTGTTTTCCAGGGGCTGTGGGCACCCGTCCCACCTGCCTGCTCTGTGTGGCCTAAGCAGCCTGTTTGAGACACAGAGCTGCAGGGCAGTGCTTGCCGCAGTGGCTGCTCACCCTGTGCGAGAGGGAGCATGTAGCACATTAGGATTAAACCTCTTCCTTCTCCTGCCCACCCCTTGGCATGGGAGGAGCAGAAAACTCCCCCTTTGTTCTTCAGACTGAAGGGAGGGGTTGGTGGTGTCACAGATGTTGGTGATGACACAGGTGAAAGTGCCCTTAAACAGCTGAATAAGAGCACTGCACTAATAATTCGTTCACTTTTTGTGTGAACCCACACCTTGAAAACCTAGGGGAAGTAACTGCACATAGAAAAGCTCTGAAGAAAAGCAAAAGCACATCAGAGATAGGTGACAAGTGGATTTGGCCAGCGCAGTAGACTGGGTTTTGTAGGAAACTAAAACTCATCATCAAAACAGCTGGCTTATTTACTGTGCCATACTTGTAAGCAAGGGAGGCTATTATTCCAAGTCATGACTGCAAAACTCCTTTTTTAGGAACTGCAGAACTGCTACACCTGTGTTTTGTGTCTATTTTGTGGCTAAAAGTCACCTTTGTTTAATGACTGGGGGGAGAGCTTGGGGAGATAATGGCAAACCCACACTTGACTTCTCTCTTTCGAGTGAGCCCGGGCAGGCAGAAATGGACACCTCTGCTGTTTGTTGTAGCACAGATCCACAGTGGCGCAGAGCATTTTGGCATCCAGCACATCCACTGCTTGCCTGAATTTACAAGCAAATGCAATCTGTAAGAGCACTACAAGGAATTCTGAGTGGATCCCGTCCCTCTGCTGTAAGGTCATTATGCAGCACAAAATTAGGCAGCCTCAGCTAACAGCTGATGTCTCCAGCACGCATGAGCCCCAAATAGAGCAGAGGCTGGAGGAAATTCCCCTGTTATTTTCTAGAGTGTCTGTGGGAGTACAACAAGAAGGTAATAAAATGTTCAACTCAGAGAGAACAGGCTGGCTTGCAAATGCAGGTTGTCAGTGAAGTACAGAAGCCCCTACTGAAAATAAATTTGCTCCTCCTGCAACATGCTCTCCTTAAGGTGTGAAGTCCAGCATCATGGATTTCTCTGCAAGATCAGGAGTAGAAGTTACAAGCACTAGGCAGTAATTCAAATTGATTATCACATCCTTGCCTCTTCACACCAGCATCTCGGTTTTGACACCAGCATTGCAGAGCTGCTGAGAGGCAGCAGATGCCCAGGCCCTGCCATCAGATCTCGCTGGAGGAAGAATTTGGCCATATCCTAAGTGGATGTTTTAATTGTCCTTGTTTTAATTAAAGGTACTCACCTGTGCCAAAATCAGGTGCTCAGAGAGCACCCTGGGAAGCCTGGCTTCCTTCAAGAGGTTTCACCTGCAGCAAAACCTGCTTCCCCTTTGCAGGACTGAAACCACCAGCACTGGGGCTTCAGCCTCCCCTTTGCTCCACGTAGTACATTGGTCCTGAGATGCCCCTGTGGAAAAGCGCTTTTCAGCATAGAGCCCAAAACACCAGCACCTGTCTTCCCAAAAGATGTGAAGTTACTTCAGTGCTATGGAAGGTATGAAAGCTACTGTGTGTGTAGTTGTGCTGTTTCTTAGGCCTTTCCTGAGACTGATTTTAATATTGAAAATAACATGCAAACTCTCCTTTTTAAAGAAATTTATTATTTTAAGCATGTCAAGGAAAGTTCTTCTCCCCTTCTTCCACTACAACTCAATTACATCTGAGAGCAGAGATAGTCCCTATTTGTTTCCTGTATCTTAAAAATGTTTTAGACTTTGCTGCTTGTTTTAGTGGGAAAAGAATTGTCTAGCTTCTCTTTTCAGTCATGTTTTCTTTATTTATTTATTTGTACTCTAGGAGTGTTGAAGTTCACTTGAGGCTACGGGAATCTGAAAAAATTCATTGTTCATATTTTTGAATAATAGATGCATTTTTTTCAAATTAAAATCACATAAAAAATGCTTTAATATTTCATATTGAAAAAACAGTCCAAACTTAGTTCATCGTGAAACATAATATTTCTTTCTGTGATTTTTGTGGTGTTTATTTTGTTTCAAATGAAATTGATAAAATTTTGAAGCAGTTAAAATCAGAAATTCAGTAGGTTTCATTTTGAAAGTATCTATTTTTGTTCACTACATTGGCTGATGATGTTGAATATATTTTTTTTCACCAAGGAAATGTTCAGAAGAACTATTTCATTAGGCCTTGTCTCTTATAGCTTTTAAAATTTTATTTAATGTTTCAGAGTAGACAGAGCCATAGATCATTAACTTTAGACAGAGACTGATTTCATTTTGTTATCTGGATCAAGTTGGTTCCTATTACAATGGGAAGTAAACTGGAAAAATGCTTTTCTGAGCTTTCTCTGTGGTACTCACAACCACCTTGGAAGGAAGAGCCTCATCAAAAATATGTTTTTTACCAGTGCTTTCACCTCTTCTTAAAACATCTCTTCACCAATTAACAGTCATGAAATCAACAGTTCTGTCTATGTACAAAAGCAAAGTTTTAAAAGTTGGTTTAGGATGTTTGGGATTTTTTTATGACTGCATATCTCCCAGAAAAAAAAAAATAAATAAATGATAGGATTATATAAGCATCCAGGTTTGAATTCTTCCATCACTTATACGTGGAGATGCTGCTGTTTTATACAAAACCTTTAAAAAACAATTATACTGTTTTGGCTGTCAGAAAGTATTGAGGTGAAAATTCTGTTCTCCTCCAAAATTTTGGCTTTACATTAGAAGAAAAAAAACAACTTAGAGGGAATAGCTGTTGTAATACTTTCATTTCAGAAGCATTACATTTGTGATATACTTGCTCTGTGATAGTGAGTCTACATGTTAAAGGTGTGGAAGATTAAATGATACATAAAAGCTGAGGTGGAATGATAAGGACAGAAAGATGGATTGAGCCACAGTTGTTGCTTCTTTGAATTTTTGGTCTTACCAGACTGTTTGTTTTGAACAACAAATGGCAGGCAAATAATGAAAGAGTGTGACACAATATCCAAACAGTTTCCCTGGGCTGGCCAGATAAGCTGGAAATGCGATCTGTGGGATTTTTAATTGACTTTCCATGAACAGAAAAAGCAATTAGAAAAGGGAGCAGAGAATTTTTTTAATAATGACTGTTAGGACTTCAAAGAGCTACCACATTTTTTAACTTTGAAGGAAAGTAACATAAAAATAAAAGCAGAAAACTTGGGAATTTAATGGTTGTTCTGGTTTAAAGATGTTTTGTGGTTCCTAGAGTTTTTTAATTGTTTTATTGTGCTTAGCATTTTGTGTTAGGCTGAGCTGTGAATGTTAATAGTGGTTTAACCCTCCTGGAATGTCAACTACTGGCACGTTTCTTGTGACCTTGGGACTCTCACTCAGTGTGTAAATAGGAAAATATCTCTTTCTTGGAAGCATAGCCCGTGAGGATCTATGTGACTCAAGCTTCTGCTTCAAAACACTCCAATGAACACATCTCATTCAACATGTAGTGGTTCAGTTCACCTCTGTATCTTTTGTGAGATAGGAGATTTGGAGGAATGCAAAACAGGCTCAAACTTATCAAGAAAATGAAAAGTTTATTAACAGAATTAAAAGAGAAAATAAAATAATAAGAAAATCAAAGCAAAATCCCTCTTTTCACTCACACCCCCCTCCTCCTTTCTTCTTCCCTAAATCAGCACAAAGGATAACATCACATAATTCTTAAGTCAGTATTCACAATTTTAAAAGTCTTTCTATTGAGTAAGGAGAAAATATGGTTTCCTTTACAATCCATGGTTTTCCAAAACCGTATCAGTCCCAGTACAGCAGCCCCCGCCCGGGAAATAAAGCTGTTACCGGGAAAGCACCTCTCCCATGGATATGGGATCACATGGGCCACAACATGGGGTAGTCCTTTTTTTAAGGGTGAACAGCTTCTAGCTTAAAGCAGCAACTCGCTTCTCCA
>VZTH01017927.1:328532-350073 GCA_013397815.1 Aleadryas rufinucha
CGGCTAAACCCCAAAGAGAGCAACTTCCTGTCCCTTCAGCTTTATATATGGAAATTTCGAAAAGCGCCACTGGTCAAACGAGCTGTCCATCAGCTCAGGCTCAAACCATCACAAACGTGACCTGTTTTCTAACCTAGCTGGGCAATTAGGTATATGAAACAAAATAGGATGAATGCATATGTTCTTAAACTTCAGAATGTGAATCAAGAATGTCATGGATTGTTTCTTCTCATGTTCAAAATGTAACGGTGTGTTGATTTGGCACAGCCTGGTTTTTTGGTAGCAGGGGAGGGCCACAGAAGTGGCTTCTGTGAGAAGCTGCTAGAAGCTTCCACCATGTCCTACAGAGCAAACCTCTGATGGCTCTGAAGATGGACGTGCTGCTGGCCCAATTAGAGAGGTTGGTAACGCCTCTGTGATGACATATTTAAGAAGAAAATCAAAATATCACATGTGCAGGTTTTTTTCCAGGGGTGGCAAGGGGCTGCCACTGGGGCCATCCAGTGCCCGCTGATGCCATCTGAGTGCGGCCCGCAGCGAGCCTTGCCTGCCTGGCTGCCCCTGGCCAGCCACACCACGGGCACAAGGGCAGTGTTAAAGATGTTTTGGGGTCTATAAAGACATTTCCTCAGTATTGCCTTGCAGAATGGAGTCATCTGTCATGTTCTGCAAAGCAGCCAAGTCTGAAATGCTTGGTGGGGGGCATGGCTGCTGGACCTCTTCCAACAGTCAGAGCAGAGAATTGGAAACCACAAATTCAGCAAATTAACCTGATGGTTACCAGTCATAGCTAAAGCAAGACACATCCAGTGTAAATTTTTCCACTATTCATCTCTGAATTTGTATCTAAATTCTGTGCCTACTCATGGCAATGTTTCTTTACTTTTATTTGTGTGTATTGTGCACTTGCAAGTGCACGTACATTACTCTTTTCTTCTTTCTTTTCCTCTCTCTCTATGGTGTCATTATATCGGAGGGAGTGATCTTGGCTTAATCAAAGTGTATAAATAATCCAAAGAGGGGAAAGAAGTTGAAAATTAGTACAGAAACTATCTCTTCAGCAACTGGTGATATGTGAATGGAAGAGGATTTCAGATACCTTGACGGTGCTAAACCCTTAAGCTGTCTAGAGATGCTAGAGAGTGTGTAAGGATCCTTTTCTTAGTTATGTGCTTCAATTAAAGTTGAGAGGAAGGGTATGTATTAATAATGAAAATGGCTTTAAAAGCCATTTTGCACATTTAACAAGTAAAGACCTGTCAAACTATTGTCAAATTGTACTGAGGCAGCAGCTAGTGATAGCAACAGGTGGACTGAGATCAGCAAGGACTGTTTCTGCTCTGCCCTCCCTCATTCCTGACACAGGAGACAGGTTGAAGCATGAGAGTCTCTGTAGGTTGTGGGACAGTGACCCAGTCAGTCATGGCCAGCATGGACACTGGGGAGAGGCAGCAGCAGAGCTCAGGGATTGCTAAAGTTTTTAACAGCCAGCCTAGGAGTGATGTGTTTTTGACAGCCACTTCTACTGAATCAACTAAGCTAACACAGACCTAAATTAACTATTTTATTTTCAAATCCATAAACATGAATGCAAGTATCTCTTGAATGAGAAAATTGCTGCATTAGAGACTAGTACGGTGTAATTTGTGTAATCCAAGACAACAAAACACAGTGTTTAAGGAAGTCAATGAGTAGATAAATAAACATTTTCATTTGTTTGATGCCTTGGAAGTCTGAGTCCTGAAGATCTTTGCACTGCCCAAATTGAGGTGATGCTCTCTAAATGACTGATGGCTCCTGTGAAAAGATGGCTTGGTTAAATGACTAATGTTGGAGGGTATGAATCTCTCCTTGCTGCACACAGAAATAAACTGCTGCCTTATCCAGCTAAGCAGAAAGGCATGGGGACAGGTGACATGTTTGAAGTGAAGTATTGGTCCAGGTGACTGAGTCAGCTTGCTTGAGATATGTCTGCAGAGACACACTCCTATGGTCTTTGGAATGCAAAACTCCTAGAAAGTTATACTTCACTTCCTCTGATTTCCTTTTCCCTGGCATTTCACTGTTGTTTCTTTTCACTTTTGCTATCATTCTGACCTGCCATCTGCAGATTTTCTGAACCTTGAACAATAGCTGTGACTTTGCTGTGAGAACTCAGAAACTCATTAACAGAAGGACTTGGCTTTAAGCAAATGTCACATCACATTAGTGTAGCTCTCAGGCACCAGCTAGCTCTTAGCTTGGCCCATTCTTTCGGGCAGAGTTCAGAATGCCTCCTTGCTGTATCATAGAGATATTCTGATGATGCTGATTACTTTTGTCTCCATCTGTTTTGATTGATAACTCAGTCAATTATTAGCATTCTGAACACAGCAGGAGCTTTTCTCAGCTCTTGTCAGCATAAGAGGACAGTGGTGAGGAAGAAGGGAATTTGTAAGCAGTGTTCCAGGGAACATAACCTACAGGGTCAGAAAGTATTAACAAGAGAAGTGCTACTATAATTAGATGCATGTGTGCAGTACACGTCTTGCGTTGTGCTCTTCTTGGGGTGCAGCCCTGGCATCTCACAACAGCCAAGATGAAGATATTTAAGGTTTACTAGCAGCCTTCCAGAGTGTAACTTGCACCTGCCTTTACAGGTGAAAGGAAAGGTAACACTGGGCTTAGGATTCAGCAGCTATATATATGTGTGTGTGTATATATATATGTATATATGTATATATATGATGAAAATGCCATTGAAATGGCTCTTCCTGGGCTAATTATAATTTCTTACAAGGACTGCAGAAATAGCACAGAATATTAGTTTGCAGCACTCTGTAGTGTTACCCTCAGAGCTCATCAGAAAGGTGTATCTTAAAATGCTACAACAGCAGAAGGGGGATGAAGCTGATTTTAGGCCTCCCCAGTGCATTAGCAGGTACATTGGTCCAACAGTGCTTGACATACTTTGAAGCCTGCATCTGCCTACACAGCCTTCTCCTCCTCCCCACAATTTACACTGGAGGCTGTATCCATCCCCAATGCCAACACTCTGGCAAATGTCTGTTCCATCAGAATATCAAAAGAGCATTAAAGTGTTTGTGGCAGAAAACTGAAAAGCAAAGAAACTTTATTGTTGTTGATGTATGACTCCAAGAATCTGAATTTCAAAGCATGCTAATGCCTTTCCGTAATCTAGATGTTTCCTTTGGGCTGGGAGCACAACCAAAAATGTCCCTGAGTTCCAAGCATGGGAATAACTGAGAAAAATTTAAAAGCTGGTTGAGTACATAAATAGATAGATGGAAAATGTAGCTCTTGATCCTGGACTACAAGCAGTAGATTAAGTAGTGAGTGTGTGTTCTTGCCTATAGCTGGCATGCACAGTGAGCAAATAGAAAATGAAAGCAGTAGGGTGAGCTTTTCTGGGGATTTGAGCAATTGCAGAATATTGAGATTATTCCTAAAAGAGAGCTTAGTTTTTATGTTATAATCTTCTCCCCTGACTGGACTAAGGTCTGCTGCTTTTTATGAAAATTATGGTCTTGCTTGTGTCATTGAATGGGCATGGTCATATGGGAATGAATGCAGCTCATTTTGGTTGCTTACTGACTGGCGTGCTCACAGAGACAAGGTCTGTGGAGCAGAAACTGATCTCTTGTGTATGGCAAACTGTGGAGCAGAGGGAAGCCAAATCACCAAGGAAAATGAGATGTGTCTTGTGGCGATGTGGCCACAGAGCTTCCTCCCAGCACAGCTCGGCAACTCCAGAATGAGCCAAGCACAGCTCAGTGTGTGTAATTCACACAGTTCGTGGGCCTCACACTCTGCCTCTGCTTCCACGTTTCTTAGTGTCCTCCTGAAGGCAAAACTGGGCTGCAGGGATGCACAAGGGCTCAGCCTGGAGCAGACTCTGCCTCTATTTGCCATGAGATGTATATCTCTGAGGCTGGAGTTTATGTTCACTGCTGATTCAAATCCTGGCAGCTTTGGGAGTCACAGATCTCATTTGAACCTCTAAAGCTCACTGACAAGGATGCTGCTAAAATCTGTAGCTGGTTTCATGGAGTGCAATAGGATTTAAATCTGCAAACAGTCTAGTCTGCACAGGGGCTGATTTGAGATCTCTTGGCCAAATGCAGTTGACTATTTCTTTTCTACACCACTTGTTTGCTCTTTTTTTGACTTATATCTTTGCTCATATCCAGCTGGTGTTAGTGATGAAAAGACATAGCAATGTAATTTCCCTGTAAATTACAGGACTTGCATGAGACGGGCAAAGCCAAATGAGGGTGATGTCTGAGATATTGATGGATCTCTACTGTTACTAACTGGATTATGTCTGGTGGGCTGTCAGCCTGAAGTTAGTGGAAGGGGAATGAGGACCTAACCATAAACAAGCTTACTTGAGGAGAGGGAGTGAGTGTTTGACACTGGACTGAATTTTAGGGGTCTCAGGTGACAATTTGAATGAGTCATTGATGTGCTGTTCCACTAGGGAAATTCATTCAGTCCACTGTCAATTTCCCCTGACACTCACAACCGTCATAGGATTTCTGGTGCTGCTTATTTGTTATCAGGCAAAAAGAATTTGATTTTCATACTTCTTAAGTGAAACAAAGTTGGAGAAACGAGTAAGACAAACAAGGTCATCTCCCGTGCATGGTTTTGTAAGTTAGGTTCCATTTCATACACACACAAAAAAAGCAATAGATGGTTTTCTTATTCTTTGCAGCTTTACTTTGCCTCAAAGTAATATGTGGGCTTATTATTTTTTTAAGTCAATATAAAAGATGGACAATAGATGAAGCAAGAAAAATGGACAGTTCCTTTCAGAGGGGGCATTAATCTCATGGTACAGGATTGGTGACTTCTGTTGGGCTTCCAGCTCCACAGTTCAGTATTGATATGTATTTTGGGGGCCATTAACACCATTGCTAAATAGCTGTTACTGAGGCTTTTCCAAACTGAATATCTTAAGTGCCAGAGCAGGAGCTGAGTGATGCTGTGCTCAAAGGTGGGGAGGCTGGCTCCAAACCCTGTGCAGTTTTGTGTCAGACTTTCTAGGCACCTTTTGCATAACAGCTTACTCAAAAGGTACTGAAAGAAATAAATATGTCCCAAAGAAACCTTAACACAAAAATATCAGGCTCATTTGTGTGAGGTATTTAGGGGAACCACTTTTTCAGGTGAACCAAAGGATGTTAAAGCTGTGCATCTACTCTGGAGAGACTGTGAGAAAAGTATCTACATTTAGAAGATGCTTTTAAACCCACAAAAAGTGCTCCTGAAATATCCTTGAAGTGCAGCATGGTAAAAATTTAGAAGGAAACAGCTGCCTTCTGGAATGTTTTTTGGATGAGAAGTAAAACAGGATAATGATTCCTCCTGAAATGTCAGGAAAATTTTTTAAGCAAAAGTTTCTTTGAAGGCTGATGCTTTTTTATGAGAACCTCAGGTTTGTGAACCACTACATAATATCATTGTAGCTGAAGATGTACAGATGAGACTTCTATGAGAGTTTGTGTTCATTTTAACTTCTAATTTTTCTTCTTTTGAGCTCTGTTTGTCAAACAGGGTTTAAATAAGAATTCAGGACATCAAATAACAGATGGCAAACACTAGAATATTAAAAGTAAAAAGCCCAATTACATTTCAGTTCATATTTCCTTGGAGAATCTTTAATTTTCATGTTCAGTAAGACATTGCCTGACCTATCCCTTGTACAGATCCATGAAATGCAATCAAAGCAAGGCTTCTCTCAGCATTTCTGGTTGTTCTCTGACTATGCAGTGATATCTGTTCATATTGGATCAATCTCAGTCAAAAAATAATCCATGCTATACTGGCAGAAGACTAATAATATCTAGGAACAATAAAGAGAAGAGGATTCATAAAGAGAAGGATTTTTTCTGTGTATACTGTTATGTCTTTTCCGTACCTTGCAAAACACAAGTGGTATCCGAGATAGTGAACAGTGGTATTCAAGTGATGGTGCTCTCAAGAAAAATGTAAAGTGATGTGTGGAGCAGTACGGTACTTATTTTGTACCTGAGTTCCTCAGGCTGTCTTTTCACTTGCCACTACTAGGAAACTGTCTTCAGTGTTCCAAATAAGCAAATTACTTTAATCTGAAAAGTGCCAAATAGTATTAGGCTTTTCTTAGGAATTAATCTAGGCAAAAGGAAGGCGGGCCCTCTAGGCAAGGGAGTTTTGTATCTATAAACTACTGCTCCTCATTCTGTGTGGAGCACTACAAAATTAGTATATTGCTGATAGCTTTATATTTTCATTTGCCTACTCAGCAGTTGCATTCCAGTAGCTTCCCCAAACTGGATATTAATGATTCACACTCTGCAATTTGTGTATCCATGAAGTGGAATTGCATAATCTAAAAAACCAAAGACCATACCTAGGCACTAACAAGATCTTCCTCTTGATTTACTGGCTGATCCTCCATTCAGCCTGATTTAGCAGCAGTCAATGAATTAGCAAGTTCCATTGCACTATCAGCCTAAAGGAGGGGCCCACTAAGAGCTCTGTGTGCAGCAGTGGTGCAGGAGCTTCCTGGAGAGGAGCAAGCTGAACTTTGTGTCTTGAGGTTCCAGAAAGCATTAGCCCTTTTTGGAGCACTGCGTGGTGATGAGCAGGAGCTGTGGTGTGCTGGAGAGAGAGCTGGAAGCAGTGACACAAGGATGAGGGCACGGATGGTGGTGACGAACCTCTAGTGGTAACTTCTGCGTGGGGCACTGCAGGAGCAACATGATCCATTCTCCTACTTCCCCTTAAATGTGTTTAACTGTTTCCCTGTGTCATTCTCCAAGTGGAAATCTTGCTTCCTCCTGGTGTTAAGTAATGTGCAAAGGCATTCTTTTACTCTCTCTCTGTTTTTTTTTTAGCAGGTTCTAAGTGCAGCAGCTCATTTTCCCTCTTGGTTCAAATGAGTTCAGTTTTCTGCTTCTGGGTGTCTTCATTTCCCGAGTATCTACTGCTAATGAAAAACTCGACCTCCCAACGCTGAGATTCAGCTCTTGCCTAGGAGGGCAGTGTTAGAATTGAGAAGGATAATTATGCACTGCTATATTCCCTTGCCTTATTCCTCATGCTATAAGAAATTGTGCAAGGAGATGAAGCAGCAGCCATGAACCGCTGATACTGCCATTACTTACACTGTCATGAAAACAAAGAGCCCTTGCAGGTAGCTCTGCTGTTGATTTGTGAGCCTTGGTCACCCCTGGGCCTGGGGTTGTGCCTTTGTTCCTTACCTGCAGTCCCCTGTTCCTCTCCCTTAGCTTAGCACTGTAACAGATTAGGCAAAAATTATCCCTGTGCTTGCACAGCTTGTGCTGAATCCTTAGTGTGCAGGAGGATCTAGATCATTGCTGGAACAAGATACAAGCTGATAATAACCCCTGCTATTAGTCCATTTAAAATGGGTCAAAAAGATGACCTAATTGTGATAATTGCCTTCTGGCATTGCTTGTGCAACAAAGCCTTTTGGCTGCATGTGTAGGCCTGTGCCCAGCAGTAGGCAGTCCTGTCTCTAATATCTGAGCTCAAAGATTAAGCTTCCATTCCACAGAGCTGCCATCTGCTGCAGCTTGTGTCCAGCCACTGAAGAACCTTGATAACTGATCTTACACGGAGCACTGGCGTTGCCTCTGTGCTTTTTCATGCCACCTTACTGGGATGACTTGCTCCAACTAGAAGAGACTGAATAAACCAAAATACATAGAACAGTCTAGTAGGTGAACATAGGTGTTGACTAGCTCATTTAGCCCCTGCCTTGAGGTAGGATAAAGTAAAAACTGAAACAGTTTTCAAAAGATACGTTCACCTACAGAATGGCTAAGTACAAGTTCTGCATAGTGGCACTGATTGAATGTTTCAGGCTTGATGCTGTCACCTGCAGCCATTGCGTGTGTGACATTACTTTGTTGATGCTGCCACTGAATTGAGTGAGGCCATCATTTCCCTGAGTTCCTGTGGTCCTGGCATTTGTGACAAGAAGATAGAATGGCCTTATTTCAACTGAGCCCAAAAGAGCCCAGGCTACGTTTGCACTCTCCTGTGCACAGTTTTGTTTGCTCTGCTTTGGTGGGGGAGAGACATGCCAGTATGTATCCTGTTACAGGAATTCTGGACTGCTCCCATCTCCAACAGAGCTGAAATGCAGCTTTTTAGCAGACTGTCATAAATTACATGGTGTCATTTTAATTAATTTCATTTGTTACTTGGAGACATTTAAACTTGTGGGCATGAAGGCAGCCTTCCACCGGTCCTACACCCCAGCACCAGGAGCTCTCTGGCTGTCCTCTGGGGCTAGCCCAGGACTTGTGGACTTGCAGAAGTGACATTCAGAGGCCAGGTCGGGGAGGAGGTGACTGAACTGGGATGTTCAAAATGGATTGGTGATGTGGACCACCCAGTGCTCTGGACTGAGTGTTTTGAGTGGCAGGTATGTGATATAGTAATCTCTGAGAGCCAGACGGAGTGGATTTAATGTCAGGAGACATTTTCAGGGGATCAAAGCAGCTTATAGAAATAATTTGTTTTTACCTTTAAATGAAGAGAAATGTGATAAATGTTAAAATGGCCCTTAATTCATGAGCTTCACATCCCTAGGGTATGATTAGCACCAGATAACTGGGTCTCCCTGCTGTGCCTTGTTGCTTAGTTACGCTGCACAAGTACACTGTGCTTTCATTTTCTGTCTTATGTGAGCAGAAGCAGCATGATATAAAAGTTAAAAAAAACTGAAAGACTCTGAGAGTACTCTCAGCTGTATTCCAAATCACTTGGGCTCCACAACACCGCATGCACCGTGCTTGCTGTGAATGGAAAGAGGCTTATTCTGACCATGGGCGTAAATCAGTAGAGACCCCATTAGCTGCAGCTGCTGGAGTAAAGCTGTGCAAACAAAATCAGAATCATGCCCAGAAGACTGATCCTTTGTGGGAAGTAATTTGTTTTCATTAGGATACATGAGCATCACAGTGGTATGATAAACTTGAAAGACCTTGGAAGAGCTATTGTTAGTCTTAAGTAAATATTGATTCCTAAAAAAAAAGAAAAATTAGCAGATTGCATATTAGTCTCCTAAAGCAGAACTGCCTTGAAGAGCTGGATACTTGAAGAGTGCACAGTGTCTTTCTTTTTACTGGCTTTATTAATGAGGGTTTGGTTGTATTGTAAGAAATCAGAGCTGGCCTGTGGTGGGTTTCATGAGAGCCACTGGTCTGGTGCAGCTGGGAAATCTGGGAAAAGCTCCATGCAGAAAAATGTGAGGACCTGCAATGGAGAGAGGGACATCAGTGGGTTGCAGAGTAAGGTTTCTTTTCACTTTGAGATTTTCTGCTGACTGTATGGAGAACATGTCTTTCACAATTCTTTCTTCCTATCAAAATACTTATTTTCCTATTTTGTTTGTCCTGCTAATGGGTTCTTAAATACAGACACATAAAGGTCTCATAGGAGTTAAGAGAAAACACAGTTTTGCTTGAAAAAATTACCTGGCAATTCAAATGGTTTTGCAGAAATTCTGGAACACCTCACTCTAAATACATGGCTGAGCAGTTTCCTTGGGGGGCCACTAATACTTCTTTGCCCACTGTGCTTACAAAGTCTGTTAACACTAGCTGCTATTAATCCTTTTATTTCGTGGCTAGGTCTTCAACTACACAAAAATTAGAGAACAGAGAGGTTAATAAATATGTTAGTTAATTCCCTCAGACTGAAATGAGTCAAAGATCCTTAGATTCTTCTGTATTATTTTGGTTAGCTTTTAAATTTGACCTTTTTTTTTTTTCTTTTGAAAGAGGACTACGGCAAAGATGCCTCAAATAGTATTTCAGCAGTAGTTTTTAATGGTGATTTAATAAGTGTGTGTTAAAAATTAATTTTCCATTTTCACTGGGGGAGGTGAGGGAATTGCTGATGTAGTAAGGCAGAGAACTGGCAAAAGAGGGGATGCTCATGAATTAGCAGTTCTGTTGCTAGGTTTTGGAGGGTGAACAAAAGATGCTGTTTTCTGGTAAAGAGCAGCTCTCCTGATTGCCTCATTCATTCTTAAGGGTTATGTCGATCAGCCATTGGTTTGTTCAGAGCTGGGAATACCCTATACTGCTGTTCCATGAACTTGGTGGGAATGTTCTCTTGCAAAGTCCCGAGTGAGCAAATTCAGGGAATCTTGAGGTGAGCAATTACTATCATTTTCCTTCAACTGACTTTTGGCAGATGATGGCTCCAAAGTGGTAAAACCAAAGTGGCAGCTGTGACAACTTTATTGCTTTTATTTTCCAGTATTTTTATGTGATGATAGATATACTCCTCCCTCAGATATGTTCTGCTTATTCTTATACACATTTTACACTGTGATCCCTGCTTCTAATATCCTTGTATTTAGACAAGCAGTCAGCCTTTCTGTATCAACAGATAGCTGTAGAGTTCACTGAGAAAACAGTTCCTTTCCTGGATGCTTACTAATATGAAAGAAGATTTTTATCCTGGGAAGCCAGTCATTCTTCCTCTGTTACCTGTGATAGATAAGATACTGCATATTTAGCTAGAAATGCGTAAAGACACAAGGTCTCATTTTCACTTGTAATATCTCCAAGGCTCTCATCAGCAGGCTCCTTGGTTGAGAGCTTTTGCCTGGTTTTCAGCTGACAAGCCAATAAAGCTGCAGATATGTGGGAATGTAGTGGGCTAACTTGGTCTACGTGGATTTTACATATTCATCCCATTAATAAGGGACAAAGGAGTCTTCCTTTTTAGATTTGGGTGGGGATTTTTTTTCCTATTTGATGTGAATGCATGCAGTCAGTAAGGTAATGACCAACTATGTAAAATCATTAAATGAAAGAGGAGAAGGAAAATGCATGCCAGTACAGATTTTAAATTTTTTTCCCTGAAGTGGACGTCTATATATTTCTTTCTTGCTACTTTACTATGTTTCAGCACAGCGACTTCCTGCTTAATGTGGTAGAAAGTATGGCTGCTGGAGCATTTGGTGTATCATTGAAAAGCATAACGAATAGCTTGTAATAAAAAACTCATCTAGGTGTTAAAGACAACTCTTTTTGAACTAGATGCACTGGAAAGGGGTCTCTGTGCCCTCCTGCCTGCAGAGAGCTTGAGGGTGTACTCAGACCACATCCAGTGACTGCAGCCTGTGCAGGCAGGAGCTGACAGAGCAGAGACACCTCCCTGCTGCTGCCTGGCTCTCTGTTCTGAGTCAGGTGAGCTCCAGGGGCGAAGGGCACTTGCTTCAGCTCACAGGAGTAGCAGAGCTGTGGGAGGCAGTTTCACCAGCTCACTGCTCCCTCCCTGGAGGCTTGCAACTACCCAGAAATCTTTCATCCACACACATCCCTTTTCTTTTGACATTGTGTGGATGTGTTTCATCCACACATAATGTCAAAAGAAAAAAAAAATAGAGGGGGAACTACACTAACATCTTACCATAACTGTAATTATTACCCAAGAGAGATGGCAAGGCAACATTTTGAAGCTAAATATCCCCTAGGATAATACATATGCTATCCAGCAAATACTTGGTTTGCCTTCCTGAGGAAAAGCCCTTCAGTGGGAAAGACTGCCCAGTCAGAAATGCTTGCACAATGTGAGAATGCTTACTGCAGAAGGGATAACTTCTGCCTCATATTTTTTCTGAGTGTAACATCACTGCAATTTGAGATAGGTTTAAATCAATGTGGATGATAGTTAAATAATCTGGTTTAAAAATGAAGAATTGATTTTCACCAGGAGGGTATTTCAATAAGGTCAATAGGGGCATGGCAATTGAGTAAATCAGCTTTTGTTCACAGTTTACAAAATCTCTGTCACAATAACTTAGGTGTGTAAACATTTGTAAAACTAGTTTCCCTTGAGGGAAAAGTGGTAATCAGGGCCTTCTCCTAGACAGAGAGGAGCTTGGCTCTACTGCTTATATCAATAAGCATTGATTGAGTTCAAAGGAGCTCTGTAGATTTACACCTCCAAAAGTCCTGCTCAGCAGATTAGACACCTCTAACCTGTTCTGCTTGTTGCCTCTGATACCACATGGTTCAGATGGTGCAATTTGGTGTCCTCTCTGCCCTGGACAGATAGCAAAGGCACCACTTAGCACTTTGCTAAGTGAAAAGCTGTGCCCAGTGGTCCTTGGCTAGGCCCTGCCCTCTGCTCCGTTGGGCTTTGGCTAAGGCATACCACCCACACCATTTTGCTGCCTGTCTCCCCTTACTCCTTCAATAGCCATCAGCAGATCTAGGATGCCCAGTCCTGAAATTCAGCCATGAATAACGTGTATGGTTTTACTGCCTATAAGTTTGAGATTGTAGTTTCTCAACTTTCTGACCTATCTGAAAGTGCCACAAACCTGATCTGATTTGATAAGGTGGGGAGCTGTGAAGAGCTGTGTAGGACTCTCAGGTTCCCACACAATTTAAAGGGTTACCGTAAAGAACAGCCTCTTACTGGGTCGGGACAGCAGGGTCATGCATCTGGAAGAACCTAACCGGGAAGAAGGCTGATGGCTGTCTTCTCAGCCTGGTTTTCTTCCGAGGGGTGGGATCTGTTAGGATGTGTCCATTTCGCATGACAAACCCTCAGCACAGTCCAAGGGTCAGTGAGATACCCTGAGCTCATCCTGCTGTTGGTCATAGGATGCTGAGAGCTGTTTCTTATCCCTGTTGCTATCCTGCTGCTTGAGACAAGTGGAGTGTATGGCATTTCTTACACATGCAAAACTGGATCTAAGTTCTGGTAATTCCAGCAACAAGGAACAGTAGTTCTGTTTCCCTTAGGCACTTGCACAAATGTAACTGCTGTGGGATAAGCAAGGTATGTATTCATCCAACCAATCAGTGGGAATAAGGGGAAACATCCCAGGTCCAGATTTCATGAAGAAAACTAAACCCTACCTTTTCTGGCTTACTTTTTTCCAGTTTTATTACAAAAAGTCTCTAGATTTGCTCTGTGTTTTCCTAGGAACTGTTTTTCTGTTGTCACAGTCAAAGAGAATTTCAGATTTTGAGAACTTCCTTTCACCTAATTAGACATAAGCAGTTCCAGGAAGCCGTTCTTCCTTTTATCCTGGAAGGTTTAAAAACGTGAGGATCAGTAATAGAAAGTTGTAGGTATCAGCTTCAGAGAATATTGTGGTTCTGAGTGGAGCTGATTGGTATGGAAATGCTGAGGTTTGGCAGTGTAATATTCATATTATCTCTGTACACATTTTACAAGTGGAAAAGACAGTGTTTTGGGGTTTTTTTTCTCTAGGGGGTTTGACAGGAGAAAACTCTAGATGCAACTTTTCTAAAACTTTTGTGATTGTAGCATGGGGAATGCAGATGAGGGGGGAAAGGCTGTACCCTGTTAGCTTCTTTTATCTCGCTGGGGTTTGCTAATAGTAGGGGATGAGTATAAATAAACCTACTGTAACAGGAAAGCAGAGTAGGAATTGACTCTGAAGGAGGAGCTTAGCAGAAATCCCAGCCAGAGACTATTTGAACTGATTGACTGTGCAGCTGAAACCTGAATTAACACTACTAGTCAACACTAGATGAGAAAACTCTTCCTGGGGACAGCTCTGACTAACCTGCATTTGAAACCTACAGTGCACTTCTGCAAAGCTTTCTGTCTTTGTTGGTCTCCTGATAATTTCTTCCTTGCTTAACATACCATGAAAAACATTTAACCTTCCCTATCCAAACAGACATACACTTGAAAATTGAAAGAGCCTCCTGAAGTTCCTTCTCCCAAACTGGATGTGTTCAGTTTTCTGAAGCAGTTGCTGGCCACTTGAGAGTTTAAGCACCTACTTAGGGAAGTGGATTGTCAGCTCTGCCAGCCATCAGCCCGCTGGGGTTGTGGGGTGGAACTGTTTGCACCCTTTTGTCACTGACACATCCTCCCCACCTCAAGGAACAGTCCTACAAGGCGACCTCTTTGTGACACAGGTGCTCATTTAATTTCAGCGGTTGCTCACATGCAGCAAAGCCAAGTGTGGCTCCTGGGGAATTCTGTTGACTTCAGGAGATTTACCGTGGTGTAAATCAGAGGCCAAGTGACAGAGGAAGCCCATATGTTCTCCTGGAGTGCTGATTATGGGGGAAAGGAACTGGATTAGAAGAAAATGATTGCACCCAGATTGTTTTCAATGTTTTAATGACTAGCTTAAGGCAGCAAATAAAAACAGAATCACAGGTGATTTATATTTCTGCTGAAATCTGAACAGGTCTGGCCTTAGGCATTTGCATTTGTTCCTGTCTAACACTGTGGCTGACTTCAAACCCCTTGAACTGCAAGAACTGCTGAAAGAGTGAAGTGAAAGCTGCTTGTATAAGTCAGTGCCAGGACTCTCAGAGACAACATAAAGGGCAGGAGGGGATATATGTATGGGAAGAATTGGGTTGCAGAGGAGGAATATCCTGTCTGTAGGGAAAGCACTGCTATCCGTGGGAAATACCCTCCACTCCCCTCCCTGATTAGCAATAGCTACTCTGGTAAATCTCTCTCCTTGAGATCAGGAATTATTACAGAATCACAGAATATGCTGAGTTGGAAGGGGTCCAGCTCCTAGCCCTGCACAGCACCATGCCCAAGAGTCACACCATGTCTCTGGGAGTGTTATCCAAACACTTGAACTGTGTCAGGCTTGGTCCTGTGACCACTGCCCTGGGGAGTCTGTTCTAGTGCCCAACCACCCTCTGCATGAAGACCATTTTTCTAATATCTACCCTGATGGCCCTCTAGGCCACAGTTGGCCCTCCTGGCTGCCAGGGTGCTGCTGAATCATGTTCAACTTTCCACCAACCAGGTCCCTTTCTGCCCACTAGTGACAGGCCTCTTCTCTGATGTCACCCCATTGTCACCCCGCAATGTGTTTATCCAGCTCTGGACATTTTCTCCAGAAGGATCCTGTGAGATACAGTACCGAAAGCTTTACTGACATCCAAGAAGATGACATCAACTGGCTTCCCTTGATCAACTAGACAGGTTACCCTGTCATAAAAGGAAATCAGACTTGATAAGCAGGACTTTCCTCTCATGAAGCTGTGCTGGCTGTGACTGATGGCTGCGTTGTCTTGCAGGTGTTTTTCAATACCTCCCAGAATCATCTTCTCCATAACTTGTAGTTATGCCTGTAGTTTTGGGGTCCTCCTTCTTGCCTTTCTTGTAGATTGCCTTTCTTGTAGTCCCCAAGGGCTCAGGTGTCTTGTGTTGTGTCTACTCCAGAGCTTTAGCTGAGCAGGAGAGGAAAAGGAGCTAAGACTTCAAATATGACTGAAAAGTTATGCAGCCTGTCCTGAGCTTTCTTTTCTTTACTCTTTTCTCCAAGTCCCAAACAGAAGGCTGCTTCCAGAGTAAAATCAGCACCAGGGTGATTGGCCCTATGCATAGCCAAAACCAACTGCTATCTAGGGCAGCATCTTGTTAGTTAGGAGAAAAAGACCACAAAAGAATGTGACCTGGAGCCCCATAAAGTAAGGATTTTGCAGCTATTAAGGGAGGAGCTGAGGTGTGGGACTGCAGCCACTGGTATATATTAACAGCAGAGAAGCACTCGCTGTCTTTCCACAAGCAGGGCTTACCATTGCACCTCATTTTCCTCTGATGACAAGAGCAGCCTCCCAGACTCTCTGGGGCTGTTTCTGGCTCTCTATGCCTGTTTTGTCACTCCAGAATTTAGTTTTGCTTACATTGCTGAAAAGCCTTTGTCTGTGCCTGGCAATAATCCTAAGGACCACGGTCATTAGCTCAGCAGGCTGGGTCCCAGTTCACCCTGTTTGGGTAAATCAGTGTCCTTCAGGATCAGGAAGCTCAGAAATGCCATAGCCAGACCCCCTGAGCAAGGAAAGAGGGCTGAAGCCCTTTCTATACAGGCATCAAAGCTGTAGCAAAATCTACATATTAAATGGATGTTTGCTTTATAGATGGAATAGCCCCTCTGGCATTCAGATTCACAGAAAAGAGATGGTGAAGCCTGTTCTTCCTCACCCACCCACTCAGTGATGTGGTGTGGGTGTTTCAGTGACACACTGAGTTCACAGCACCATTTCTCAGCTTCTTGTTAATGCTTGCCACAATAGAAATCTCATTCATGGATGGCACTGATCTTATCACAGATATTGATTCATCAGCCAGAGCTGAGCATTAGCAATGAGTTTTTCCTACACAGTTCTTTGATGGCTCTGATGTCTGATACCAGTGGAATAAGCTGGTGTTGGCTAATGTAGGGTAGGTGGTCTCAGTGGAGGGATTTTTTTTTTTAACTGTGAATCTGTGAGGACTTGGTGTGTGGGTTTGGATTAGGTATTCTGCATCAAAGGGATTCCTAATTTCTTTTTCCAGCAGTTTTCACTGAACTCTAAGTGTCCATTATGCAGCAGCAGTTCAAAACGGGGAGGAAGGGTGAGGTGAACTGTTTTTATTTGCTGGTATTAATTGTAATGACTCTTCCAAATGAAATCTCTTATTAATAAATTCCACTTTTAAAAGTTAGTCCTGGAGACTGGAGTTTGGGGTGTATTGAAACAAACAATACCAGGGAAGGGAAGGTTTAGCTGTTGGAATAATTTATGGTTTTGTTTTCATTAGCCTGTTTTCATTCTGTTTGGGGAATGTGGGGAAAAGCAAGGGCTGGAATTCCTGGAGAACTGAGAAATCCATAGTAACCATAAGGCATTTTAGATGCTTAAGCTTTGTGATCTCCAGATTTCCAAGGTTCAGTTAGAAAACCATAGGCCATTTCAGGGAAGGGTGGCAGTTGTACAAGTCATTGTACAAGTCAAAACTGCCTGAGTAGGGACCATGGGTACCCACGAGCCTTCACAAATCCTGTTTCCCAGGGAACATTTTCTCATGTCAACAGACTGTTAATCATCCTCAGACTTTTGCAGGATTGAGTTTTGATGCACTTCTGTTCATTCATCTACTTCTTGCAATTATCTTTGTGACTAGATAAGCAACGTCCTGTGGCATTGTCTGTTCTCTTCAGTACTATTAAATACATATAAAATCATGCAGCCCCTGTCGGAAAACTGCAGGACACAGGCTCAGAGAGAGAGGTAAGGGACAAGGTGTTGTAAGGGACAGCACAATCTGCTTTGTTGACAGCCACTTGTGCAGAGAGGACAAGGCACTGATTAATTTGTCAAGGACTCGTCTGAAGAGCTGTGAAAGAAGGCAGATATGTGTATGCGCAATGCACGGGAGGGGTGTGGGGGGCAATGAGATGGCTGTCAAGACAAGAGAGAAGGATGATAGAGGCTTTCAAAATGGGTATTTGGACATCTCACTTGGAGAATGGGACAAAGGCACTGACACAGCTTGCTGCAAGACCACAATGAAAGTTGTAAGTTGTTGCTGAGCAGCAGAATATAAGTAGAGGTAGTTATTTATGATGCACAATAAGATGTGAAAAAGGAAGTGCAGGCTGGCTGCTAACCCCTGGTTGTTTTTTGGTTTTTGCACTTTTTTTAATTTTTTTTTTTTTCTTTCACTGAAACCTATGAGGTAAGAGGTCTGTTAATCTCCACTAATTGGCAGTGCTTCTTCCAGGCTCACGTAAAAAGAACTAAAGGAGCCAGAAGGATGAGGGACTGCCAGGGAGATGCAGTGGAGGGATAAGTGTGGTGGTCAATGAGAGAGTTTTCACAGCTGCAGCCACTCTGGGTTTTTTTCCCCAGGCTCTGTGTCCTCCTAAAGCCATGCTATAAAATGCAGACAGGTTATGTAATCAAGCAAATTAAAACCAGTCTGGAGGCATTTCTGTCAGCCTGACTAACAAAGACAAAAAGTGCTGCTTTCACAGAAAAGCTGCAAAAAAGAATTATCTTGTTGCAATTGGTGCCACTACTTTAGATCAAAAGACAAGTATGATCAAATATGGATGGCAAAGATTGACAAATTTAGGGAGAATTTTTGGAGGGAAGGGAATTTCGAGCAGATTTGTAACAATCTCGTGGCTTTTATCAATTATCTGGAATTCATCTGTAAAGGAGACATGGAAGATAATGACTGACATTAACCTTTTGGGCAATTCAACATTGCCTATTTATGGTATTAGTTATCTATGGATCCGCAAAAAATCACAGATGAAGACCCCTGACTCACAATAGCTCAGTTCTGGGCTTTTCAGGTCTTACCACTGACAGACAGTTTATGGCGAGGGTCCATTGCTGAAATAAGTCCGTCTGGCATGTCCTATTGGAGTCCTCTAGAGAAGCTTCCATATGGGATCAAAGAAGCAAAGAGGAATGCTCTCCGATCCTCAGCACTGCATTTCTGAAAATGAAGAGATTAATACTACAAGTACTGTTCCGTCCTCTTACAGAGATATGCACATACAAAAAAGGAGAGTAAAATGTAAGAATAACTCAATTTTTAGGGACTGCATACCAAGACTGAGTGTACAGACCTCTCAAGACAGGATGCTTTGAACTGGACATGTACCTTTCTCAGGTCTAATCCAGTTCAATAGTAGTAAGTGTGAGGAAGATGAAAGGGAAGTATTTGAGGTTCTGCTACTCTGGAATGCTCACACATTCATTGCCAATCAAAGTAATGTGGATTGTGTGCAGAGACTTTAATCATGGGACAGGTGTAAATTAAAGGAAACTTCTAATTTTGCTGCCAATTGTAAGGGCACTGGGTGCTTAATGAAAGGAATTCCATTTTGAACTTGTCGCAAGCAACCTAACAGAGCAGTGCAGTCTGCTCTTCCACAGACAGGCAAAGAGGGACTGGGGCACAGATCCCTTTCACTTCCTCACAAAGTCTTTACTAATCCCTTGGTTACAATAAAGATTTGTCTCAGTCATAAACTCCTAGTCAGACTTCTAAAACACTGCCTGGCAGCAGGATTGACATTGGAGCTGTGGAGACAGACCTCTACCAAAGTATAATTGCAGGACTGGGGACTTATGTCAGTCAGAAGTTTGTTCCCAAATCTGTAAAAACCATGGAGAGATTTCAGTGGCTTTGGACTAGACCTTCATTTATGCTGTTTAGCTAACATGTACCAGATTGATTTCTAACTGCCTGCCTTAGCAGGTTTTAAGATGTTAGCATCCACTTCTTCCAGATTCTAGCCTGGAAGATTCATCATTTCATAATTACTGTGAGTCCCGCTTATAAAAAATTCATCTCATGATAAATGTGTTTTTCTTGCTGATTTTTCAGGAGGAAGCAGGAGGGACATTGAAGTTACTGGGCAAAATTTTGGAGGCATTTTAAAAAAATCTGTGGAGAGTGGATTTTATTCTGGGTTTATTTCTGGGTGGCATGGATTTGAGGGGTTTTTTGGGTGGTTTTGTTGTTCATGGTTTGGTTTGGGTGTTTTTGTTTGATTTGGGTCGTTTTTGGTTGAGTTTCTTAAATTTTTCTTATTATTTTTTTCTCATGCTTAATGAAACTTTGGCTGGTAAAATTCCTCATGAGACATTCCAGGCAATTCACCCTGTGTTTTACGTGCTATCAAAATATATGGATCCAGCCTGTGCAGCTGCTTGCTGTCAGGTTCATTACATCCTGAGCATCCGTGCCCCCAGGTGATTTCTGCTAAAGCCTCTCTCATTCATTGTGGGAGATGTCAGACTCTGCAGAGAGCAGCTGATCCTCACGGAGGTGGGAGTGGAGCTGCCTGATTGATTGTCCACAGAGGACAGTAGGCACTGAGTCAGTCTGCAGGGAAGGAGGATGCAACAGGCAGTTGGTTTTGTCTTTCTATGGAGCATTTCAGTCACATTCCTGGATAACATGTGCTTTGTTTTGCCTTTGTTCCACATAATAAACAGACAATGGCTAAGGATCCTTTGTTTCTCATGTGTTCTTAGAAATTGGAGAGAAAAGTGATGCTGTGTGTTTCAGACAAAGCCAGTTTGTCCTCTGCAGAAAAGCTTGGTGTGTTTTACTGCATCCAATGTTGAATCATCTAGAAGTGCCTTCACAAACAATTACACCCTGGTGCTTTACATACTCGAACAGAGAAGTGAGAGGGTGGACTTTGGGAGCACAATCCTCCTAAATGCCCTGGTATAACTCCACAGCTTCAGGGAATTATTGCTGCCTTGCAGAGTCAGATGATGCAGGATTGCAGCCGGGGACTGTGTGTGGCACACCGTATGAGCTGTGCAATTTGCTGCTCAGTGCCCTATCCCGGAGCACACATGGCACCCCTGTGATCCAGGGGACACCAACAAGGCAGTGGCACTGGGAGGTTTCCAGCTTCCTGCCAGAAAGGGCTGACAAGAGCTGCCACAAAGTTCTGTACGTGTGCCCAAATTTAACATGCAAAGCTTTCCCAGCAGGGAAAGAAGTTGGCATGGCTGCAAGAGCTGCTGCCTTGCTCTGAATAGAAGTAGTACCTCTTAGCTTAGAGTACGAGCAAGGCCGTGAGGGGCACAGGCCAGCAGGATCAATAATGACATGAGACAGTGACCCCATGATGAGGAGAACCATGAGGGGAAGAAGGGCACCTGGATCTCAGCCAGCACTGCAAGGGCTTCATTTTTCACATCTCCATGCAAGACCGATGATTCAAGTTTTCCTGGAGCAGCATGTGGTGTAACTTGACTTTTAGCACTTGTTTTAAAGTCCAACCCTCCACATGGCAGGATTTTTACATGACAAGTGCGTGTGCTTCTATGAAAACATTGCCTTATTTCCCTAAACCCTTAGCTAAGTGGATCTTGCCAGGTGAACAGTCAAAAAGAAAGGCAGGAGAGGAATTGTTGTCACAAAACTACCATTTACAAAGGATGTCTGAATCAGTGCACAGTTCATCCAGGCAGCTGATGATTTAAGATCATTGTTCAATTTAAAAAGACAAGAGAATTCGAACAAAGATTAATATGATTCTGGCACCTGCAGATAGACAAACGTGGGATGGGGAAATGGGAATGTTGACTCTGACATAAAGGGAAAAAAATACAGTGTTTAGCTCATCTGAGCACTAGGGTCAAGTATTTCCCTGTCTGCCACTTCATTACAGCATTTAGTGCCTTGTCACAGAAGGGTTCTCTGAGGGCTGCCTTTGTGATCACAGGCTGAGTTCTGTGGCAGAACCCAGAGTAACACAACATTGTATTGCATCCCCAGCAGAGATTTGAGCTGACAACAGTTGGGTTTGTAAACTTAGTGCCCTTTTATGTTATCCTACACATAAGAAAAAAGAGCAAATAACACTCAGAATGGATCATCGTGACTCCTTCCTTCCCATAGGAAAGACCTCACGGACTAGCAGAGCAACTCTGATCTTTAGTGTGGCACTGGCAGAGGGGCACTGCCACATTCAAAGTGTTTCAGACATGGTATGCATTTACTGTCACCTGAGCTGGAATGACTGTTTAGCACAACACGAGTCTGGTAAAATTTAAAGCCTCTAAAACAGAGCCATAGAAGTTCCTTTTCTAATTTGGTGCTGGGTGAGGTCCCCAGATGGCTTCAGCATAGCAGCACATTAGGCCAGATCCAGTCCTACCTCTGCACCTTCTCTGCAGCAAATTCATGAGCCTAGGTTATTGTTCTGGTAGCTGTTGGGGGGGGGGGGGGG
>VZTH01017927.1:350104-397384 GCA_013397815.1 Aleadryas rufinucha
GTGTTTGTGTTTGGGAGGTTTTTTTGGTTGGGTTTTATTGTTGCTGGAGTTTGGGGTTTTTTTGACAGGGAGGGAGAGTGAAATTTGGGTGTTGGATGTTTTTTCCCCCCGTTAGGTCATCTGACATCATTCATTTTTCTGTGTAGTTCTTCCTCATGTCTAAATGTGTTTTAGCAAATCCATTACTCTCCCCTCTGTTTTGGCATCTGCAAGTGGTCTGTCTCCCTCACTCCTCAAACTAATAATAATTGATTTTGAAGAGAAAGTTCATATTGTTTACTTTCCTTTACAGCTATCCATTGCATCTTCCTTGTAATTCAATACTGTGCCTCTGCTTACATCTAGGTTAGTGGCAGCTCTTAGCTTGAATACTTTGGCCACCTCTAATGTGATAACAAATTGCTGATTATCAAGGGAGTGGTATCACTTACTTAGTCTCCCCCCCACACACTAAATTTAGATTAAAGAATGCAAGAAATGAAATGAAGGCAAGAAAATGGTTGGCTCCTTAACCAGAATGCTATTAAACAGCAGAACACAACCCATTCAGTGCCCATTACTGAAGAAAAAAAATTAAAATACATAACTGAACATTTAATATGACAAATATGATGAAATTGACATCTGGAAAAAAGCTGATGTTATAGCCTATCATGTTCTAAAATAATCAAAGAAGAGGACAAGTGAAGAGTGTGTCTCTGCTAATGGTTATAGGAAGGGATGAAAACCTGCCTTTTGTTTCTGACCATTTGCCTTTATGGAGACTTCTGTCTGTCCATTGACTGTTTCACTGTCCCTCTACAAAGTGGCTGTACTTGGTTCCTTTACCACACCAGCTCAAATGACCCAGTCTGTGGAGTACCTGGGATTTTTTTCTCAGTTTTTCCTTCCAAATGAATAATAATGTGGTCTTTTTAGTTTTGTATCCCTGCTTTTTCCATTGAGGACATCTTAAATTGAAGGTCATATTTCAGAAGGGATTCTGTTTTCATGTCTTCAAGTTCATTTATAAGAATGACCATTTTAGGGCAGCAATTCCTGTTATTTTAATTCTATTCCATGCCTTAGAATTTTTCTTAAACTTTAATTTTGGAGTCAAGAAGTCTCTGGATATAAGAATCTCTTCTTATAGAAACACACCTTTTTATTTTCATACAGAAAGATCAGAACATCTGAAGAACATAGCAGCAGTGTATGTAGATGCTAGGAAAACAAAAAGAAACTTGCAAAATAAACCATGTGGTCTGGTGGTTGATGTGAGGATAAGAAAAAAGGGATAATGTCATTTGAATGATTATGTTAAGAATGAGTTTTAGGGCTTTGTTTGGAATTAGTTTTGGAGGCACTCCATTTTGCTTCTAACTTACCACAGAGCAGTACTAACTCTTTCTTCTGTATTTTTCTTTCCTGTCTGAAAGAGCAGAAGGAGGCACTTCTATTTATTTATAATCTCTTAAACTGAGATACATAGCCTGGTGTTCTTGGCAGATTGCATAAAAGACCCATCTATGAACGAATAAAGAAATGCTCCCAGATTGATTAGACACTGGATAAGGCTTAGGCTGAGGAGAGCTGGCCCAAATCCATTTTAAGTTAGGTGCAGGTCTGAGTTATGCTTCATCCCTGCCTGCCTTTTCCTGCCTGCAGCTGCAGTCCATTGAAGCTGTTGTCTAGGATACAGGCAGGCTTAGTTTATTCAGCCCATGGTTTAAATGCAGAACGGAGGATAGTTTGGGGGTCTAATGCAAACATCCATGTGGCATTTAAAAAGTCACTTATTGTTATCAGAGCTGGTTTCATCTTTCATGTGGGAAAGTGCGTGTACTAGGAGGGACCTTGAAAATACAGTGATAGAGACCCCAACAGGTGAGAGAGAGACAGACAGCATCCTGATGTCTGCATCCTACAGCTACATCCTTCTGTGTTGTGTCTTGGTGTTGCACAACTGACAGTGGGGATAAAAATCTTCCAGTTTATCTACTTATTTAAACTCAAGTTTAAAACTTCCTACTATCCTGGATAGTCCTAGGGACCTGAGAAGCTACAGACAGTCTCCAGGGACCATCCTGAGCTGCAGGACACAAGCATCTTTGTCTGTGGCCATCCATCATGAATGGGTGAGAATTTGAAAGCCACATTCTGTGTGCTGTGTCACCACTGAGCAGCTTTCTCTGGCTGTAATGGCACAGCCAGCATGTGAGGAAGAGGAAGGATCATGTTGTTCTGCTCATGGGCTTTCCTTGCTAGGTGATTATGATGAGGAAGCAGGAGCCCACCATTTTCTGCTTGCTTCTGTCAAGGAGGATCATGGAGCTTCTGCTAAGACCTCTTCCATTAGAGAGAACCTTCACCTAAGGAAATGAAATCTCCTATGTCACAGAACATCATAAAATTAATGAAAGGTACTACTGCAGGTGATTGATTTGGAGGCATGGGATTTTCCAAAATGTTGGTGTGTTCAGGCTACATATGCAGGGGCTTGTGCAGGTCAGCCTTTTCCTTCCTCTGATGCAGGGGTTTTCTCTGGCATGCAAAATAAACTTCCAAGCAAAGTAATTAGCCAGTGTCTTTGGAAAGCAGTGCTCTGCCTCTCAAGAAGGAGCACACAGGAAGGGTCTGGTAAGACTTTCTCTCTCTGAGCTACAGAGCTTTAATCAACATCCTGCACAGAGGAAACTGCAGGGAAAACTGTATTATTTTGCTCTATTGCTCTAAAGAGTAGCAGGGGAAAAAAAAAGAACAAACAGCAAATCCCCAATAATCACAGCTCATAAATTCTTCATTGTGTGAATGGTCCTTAGGTAGATACATCCACCCAGGGAGGTATGTGACAGCTTCTAGGCACAAACTGCTGCCCTCTGTGTGGCCTACAAATTGCTGTGTACACTAGCTAACACTTTGCTGATGGGCTGGGCTGTTTAACAGGAAAGAGCTCTTGACTGAAAACAGGCCATTTTTTTCCTTCAAAGCAGATCTATTTTCTCATCACCACGTTTCATAGTAATTCAGTAATACTCAGTTTGCTGTGCCAGCATAATTTTCCCTGGTTGTTCAATAACCATGCTCTGAACCAGAGCTGCAGAGTATCTCATTATTCTGCTCCGAAGGTAGGAGAGGAAGGGTAGATGTGAAGAAAAACATCTGTTTCTGAGCATGTCATAAGTAAGGTTATGCTGCCAACTGCAGTATAGTATCTGGGATACTGCAGTCAGAATCCCTGCAGCAGCAGTAGGTGAGGAATGAAATGAGAGGAAAGAAAAATCACCATGGAAAAACATTATTGATTTCTTTTCTGTAGCACTGAGTTTAAGCTGAGTTTAATATTACTTGAATTTAAAGTATTTGGGAGCTGCTGCTTGCTAATCCATTGGCAGAGTTGGATGAAAGCTCCTATTTGTTCTCTTCGGAGGATTTGCAAAATGAGAAAGAGTTAATGCTGGAGAAGGCTCTCCTGATGTTCCCCAGTGCCTCAGCAAGGAGACCCATTGAGTCACAGTGCCTGAGGGAAGGCAGACCATTTTGAAATGTTATGAAAGCAGCATCCAAGGCAAGCTTCACTGCTGTGAGAGGCTGAAATGTCCTTCAGAGCAGCGCAGGTGCCAAAAGCACAAGGAAGAAAACTGTGGAGTATAACATCCTGCAAAGATGTGAGCTGTGGATCAGCTTTCCCAGTACAAAATCTGGAGTCTGGGGTTTGTTCTTCGCGGTGCTGCTGGCTCTGTCATGACCTGGTCATCCAGGGTCAGAGGTGCAGAAGCAGCAGGTCAGAGAGGCCGTGGGGTAAAGGCTGGTGGGATGGCACTGCCATTGTTTGGCACTGCTGATCTGCCCCAGCAGGGACCAACACATCTCGAGGCAGAGAAAACCAATAGGCACTGCTGAAATGTTTGGCTTTTGCCTTTTTGTCTCTCATTTCTCACAGTTTTTTTCAGGGTACAGGTCTAGCCTTAATCTGCTCACTGTGAAAGTCCAGGGAAGTGCTTGGACATGACACCAGGTCTTTCCAGCTTCTCTACATAAATCACATTTAATTTAAAATAAATTTCTAATGGGAATATTTGACATAACATTTTTCAGCTGGCAGAGCATTGCCCACCACATGCTGTGTCTTTCTGGAAGCTAGTACTACAGGAGAGCCTGAAAATTACTTCCTTGTAATGGGACTGCCTTCTCTTCACTAGGTTTGCATTGATTTTTCTATCATTTTCAGCCATGAGTTAGAGGACATTTCATTCCTGCCGCTCCAGCATCTGAAAAGGTAAAGCATTCTGCCTGTGGTATTGCAGTGACTATTTCAGCATGGCTAGAGTTAGTGGGAAAAAAAGTATTTCAAAGGTGTTCTTAGGATGACTTTGTTTCATAGCTGCCTCTTTAAAAACAAACAAAATATTAAAAATATTAAAAAAGAATATAAAAGGATGAGTAGAGAAAATGTGGTCATACTAGAAGGAAATGGGAAACCTGGTTACCCAGGATATGGAGAAGTCTGAGGTCCTCAAGGACTTTTTTTCCCTCAGTCTTTACTGGCCATGAAGTTCAACAAGGCCAAGACAAGGTCCTGCACCGGGGTCACGGCAATCCCAAGCACAAATACAGGCTGGAGGAGAAGGGATTGAGAGCAGCCCTGAGGGGAAGATCTTGGGGGTGTTGGTTGATGAGAAGCTTGATGTGAGCTGGCAATGTGTTTGCAGTCCAGCTGTGTCTGGGGCTGCATCCAAAGCACCATGGGCAACAGCTCAAGGGATATAATTCTTCCTCCCACTCTGTTCTGGTGAGATCCCACCTGGAGTACTTCATCGAGATCTGGGGCCCTCAGCATAAGAAGGACATGGACCTATTGGAGACAGTCCAGAGGAGACCACAGAGGTGGCCAAGAGGGATGGGGCACCTCTCCCACAGAGATGAGCTGAAAAAGTTGGTGTTAGCCTAGAGAAGAGAAGACTCCAGGGAAACTTTGGAGAAGCCTTCCAGTACCTAAAGGGAACACTGGTTAAGCCCTCCTGAGACCAGCAGAAACCCTGACATACCTACTTTCTCTTCGCTCTGTGCATCTCACAGAGAAGGTGGAAGAGGTTTTTTTCTAGGTGCTTTTTCCCTCTCTTCTGCTAGCAGGCTGTTGGGAGCCCAAGACATGGCTAGGTCTGGCCATTCTTCCCCCTGCTAAGCTAGGATATGGATAGAATATGTTGCTCCTACACCAAAGCCTGCATACCTGAGTCCCTTCACAGCTGCTTTTCCTCCCTTCGTTTACTTACTTTCTTTAACAGCAAAAAGAGGTTACTTTCTATTGCTAAGACAGTAAGGTGGGTATGCAGTTGCTTAGTATAGCCTGAGTGATTTAGGAGCATCATTCAGCTTTTTGTAAAAAAGGTCCAAAACATTGGTACTTTCATGGCACCTGTTAGAGTATTTAAGATGGAAAGTCTTGCAGCAAATGAGACTAGCCTCTTTCAAAAGGTCTCTTTGTTTTTTAAAGCTTTTGGAAGACTCCTGAGACATGAGCCCAGAAGGCTGCCCATTTAATAAATGAGAGACCAAATTTTGTTTAATATTGTCTGTTTCAGAGAAGATGCTCCTGACAGATGCTGTTTATTGAAACAAAAGCTTGATGGGTTTTGCTAATGATGGTGTATCCTACAAAATATTTATGTTCTAGGAATACTCTGAGTTGTGATCTTTTGGTAGGAGTTTTTATTGATGGAGTCTAGTACCCGTAATGCCAAATTTATCCTTTCTTTAGAGTTATGTATATTAAACCTTTTCTCTGTCATTAGTTTTCCTGCCTTCAAAATGAGAATTAGCATTGCAGGATATTATGGTATGGGTAAAAAGATGAATCATTACTCTTTGGAAAGGTAATTAACCTCCAAAGGCATCTGCCAGAGAGCTGCCATTATACCATCAGCTGCACTCTGCTTCAGTTTTAGCCTTTCCCTGTCCTCCTCCACCTCTCCGAGCTGCATTGTTTATCAGCTCAGTTCAGTGCAAGCAGGAAGATGGATACCTTCAGCACAGCACCTGCAAGGAGCAGGGTGACAAATGTGGGGCGCTCACCAGAGTAACACCCCGTGCTTTGCTCTCTTGCCTTCAGGATGCAGAGCAGAGCTGTGACCTTGGCAGTGCGCCTGAGCAGGTGTTGGCAGCATCCAGTGATGCTGATTAATTGTGCTTGCTCAGTGCAGGGAGGGGCTGCTCAGTAATTCAAGCCTGTGTCAAGGAAAGAAGAGACCCTTAGATAGGGTCCTTAGGTGAGCCCTGCTGGTCTGTGTCATGGAAAGGCAGCTTTACAGAAGGCACACTGACTTTGTGGGAGAGAGAAGGGAGAAGAGCATCTCTCTCACTGGCTGTTCAGGTTTGAGTCCTGGTATGAGTGTACTGTAGCACTGAGAGAGAAATACTTAGCCTGTCTACAGGCACTTGTTTTCTAGTAAACAAGAAACACTGTTCTAAACAGAGATGATTAACAGTGACAGAAAAATTTAGGAACTGGGTAGAAAGCTTTATCCTGCCTTGATCACAACTACCCATTATGTCAGTAGGTTCTGATTTTTTCAGACTAATGGTAAGTGTGCACTCGTACAAACCTGCAACTGTGCACTGATCTCACCCTCAAGGGACTGTGGATTTATCTCTAATGCTTTCAGATTTCTTTAATAAAAGAGCAGATTTAAAAATGCTCCGTTGTGCTCTGTTGTTTGGAACAGAGTGAAACCTGGTCCCAATGGATAAGGCAAAATGGAAGAGGGTTTTTAAGTCTGTGCCCTCCCAAATGAAGTGATTTTTTAATTTAAACCATTGATGCGTATCTATCAGCATACATGGAAAAAGGAAAAGACATAGAGGATTTCATACAGAATTCCTGGTAAAGAATGTACATTTTGTTGCTGGAGGAGTGCTCAACTTCGTGTGACAATGTTAGTAATAACCAGTCTTTAGCTGCTGCTGCTGTTGCAATGTGTGTTTTCCTACTATGACAGTTGGGGTCTCTGCCATCCTTCAGTGACCAAACTGTAGTTTAGCTTTTCCATAACAAAGAGCTAGAAAGACGGTGGAGACAATCAAGAGACATGTCAAATAAGAAAGACTCTGTCACGCTTCCTGGATATCTCACTGACAATTAGTAAATGCCCCTGATTTTTTCCTAGACACTTCTTTGTGTTATTGCCTACCTTTTTGTACATGCAGTCTCCAGTGCTGGAGAGAATACTCTTGCTAATTCAGGACAGATTTCCAGAAACTTTGAGGGGTTTCCTCCCTCCTCTTATATGTCTGTTGCAGCATGTGTATCCAGATGTGGTGCCACATCTGTACATCCCTTTGCCTTCCCCATCCATAATGTGGTTGGATTTTGTGTAGATGGGCATGTGAATATCTGTTTGCAGAAAAAGCAGGACTTCCTTTACAAAAATCTCTGCTTACATAAGAAGCACGTTGTTCTCAGCAGATAGTGAGCTCTCTTTAAACCTTGGCTCTTCAGCAAGACATCCAAATGCCACAGTGACAGAATTAAACTCACTTTGGTATAAAGACACTAGGAATGCATCTAAGCAGTGCTTGAAGCTTTCTGGTATGGGCAAGTGCTGCTGCATAAAAGCAATGGTTTCCAAACTCTGTTAGTGATTTTTATTTTGCTGTTTATATTGCATTCAAAGCATGAAATGATGCACCTCCTGATGTGCAATGCTCATTTGGATCCATGGGTTCCAGCCTCTCCCGGTCAATGGGAGTCTCTGCACTGATCTTGGCAGGCTCTGGAGAAGTGTAGGCAGAGAAGACTGATTTTGTTACCAGAATGATGAGCAAGCTGCACCCCCTCTTCTGTTATTGAAAGCTCAACTCATCCAGGCATTCTCCTCAGGTTCTTGTTCCATTCCAGGTAGTGAGTAGGTTTCCCATGTACTTCCTTGCATCCCTGTGCAGTCCTTGCCTGGTAGTAATGCTTTGTAAACAACTATCCTTTGTCAGAACAGTGCTTTCCTAGAGCTTTGAGTCTGAGAGTTTCTGCAGGGGAAACATTTCCTCCCAACAAACTGTATTGTATCTCCTGACAAATGGCTCTAGTAAAAGAATTGTGAGTTTGTGTGGGTTTGTTTCTCTTTGCTGCCTCTGCTGCTTGAAGTATTCTCAGGAAGGTCAGCTGACCTTTATCAAGCCTTGGCCACTGGCAAGATGATATCCATAATGAATGTACTTCAAGCAGCCCGTGCTCCAGCGTGAGTGGTTTAACATCTGACCCCTTCAGCACAAATAGTGCAAGACACAGAAGATACTTGACTCCTTTTCCTAGAGGAGAGCAAACTCCAACTGTGTGCCAGATAGGGTGTAAAATATCATGTACTTATGACCTAGCTAGAAGAATAATGCATCCAGTCCTTCTTTTAGTTGAACATAACAGTTCTTGCAGCTTGTTTAGTTTTTTCGCTATATGTATGACCTGTACTGCTGTCTGGAAAGATGCAAAGGTTACTGATCTCCTGGTATTGTTTAGGTTTCTTTTGATCTCACCTGCCCTAGCCTCTAAAGGAGAAGTACCTTAGTTAAATCATAAATATATGGAATAGTAAAATGAAGGCAAATGACAGCCTTGGGGCTGAAACGTGTACTTTTCACTTTCTGTGATACGGGACATAACATCATGTGCTCCACATTGACCAGGGTTTTTACTAACACTCACTTTGTGTTCCTCCATATCATGATGGAAATGTTTTCCCAGTTAAGCAGAGATGAAACATCTAAGACAGGGTATGCACCTTGTGATGAGAGCTGACTCAAATAAAGATGTTACCAGCATCACAAATACATGACTTTTTATTTGCTTTCTGCAAGGCAGCCATTTTGTCTAACACAGGAGGGAGAATAAAGCCAGGCAAATTGTGCAGTAACAGCTGTAGCTAATCAAAGAAATGGGAGAAAGTAGAATTTAATGAAGAAAAAGTCACAGTAAATATGTCAGGAAAGGACCTACAGTGAGTAATCACCTACCAGGGGATGTCGCTGCCCCATTGATTACATCTATGTGTTACGTAGCTCACTCAGTTGCTAAAGGATGCTTCCATTTCAAAACCCTGATTGAAATCTGTGTGTTTCAGGTTGGTTTGGATGGAAACCAAAGGTGCCAAGTGTCATTTCTTTTCTAATAGGCCAAGTTTAAAACCCAAGCATTGCAGGTTTCAAAGGCATGTTCATACCTGGGCCATTGGGGTTTTGGCTGCTTTAAGCTCACCTCAAACACACACAGCAGTGTGTGTTTGAGGTGAGCAGGCTTGACCCATGCTCTGAGTCAGGTGGCAGCCATGCAGTTGCATTAGCAGAACACCTAATTGAGGGTGGTATACCCAACTGAGTCTCCACACAGCATCCAGTGAGCTGCAAGAGTTTGCATGTGTTCACCTGCACAGGACTAGCTGAACACACTCCGATCTCCTTTTGAACGACAGTCGTCTTTACAGCATCAGAGAAATCTCCATCTCTGTCAAAGCACAAGCTACTGCCTGTTCTGCATTCTGGAAACAGAGGTTTTGGGTCTATGGAACTTAATTGTCTACTAGGTATTCTTATCTCAGCAGCATTTGCTGGGATTTTGGGTGTTGTGGCTTTGGTGGGGGTGAATTTGTTCTGGAGGTTTGTTGGTTTTTCTTCTTGCTTAGGAGTCAAGCAGCTCCTCATGTGACAGCACAATAACCCTTTTGGTAGTGATTTTATACTGACATTTGATCATTATGTGCAGGTAGACTTATTGTTGGGTATAATTTTAAGGACAGCTAGGCTTTGAGATACTCCCTTCCATGACCAGAGGATACACAAGAAAAGTAATAGTGATGTGATCATTTGAAATATCTTCTTATACTCAGAAAATTATGATCATTTATTCCCTGTTCCTAATTCAGTACTTATCCTGATTTAGAGATTTTAATTTTACTTCTACTGTTATTACCAGTTGTTAAATTATATAAGTCTATTTTTCTTCTGTACCTCTGATCTAGATAAATGCAAAATCAGAAGTTACTTGAACTCATTTGAGATTAAATAGAAGGAAAATGAGAGAGAAGCTTGAGGAGATGGAAGTATTTCGGGATGTTATCACATATTGCTTGAGCACTTAGATTCCAAGGTGATACATACCTTAGAATGCCAAAGACAGATGTATCTGACATTATCTCACCCTCTAAATGCTTGGAAAAATTACAGGAAAACTGAAACAATAGAGAAAAGGGGGTTTTTCTTCTTTTTCTACCTCCACCTGTGACAGTTACCCTTAAGAAAGCCTGTCACATCTTTTGATAAAAGGTCCATCTTCAGCTTTAAATGGGAGCTATCTATGCTGAAGCAGAGATTGAAAAGCACTTCCTATAAACAGTCCCTCGGGAGCCTTTAGTTCCCTGCTAATACAACAACAAGCAGAAGAGTCAGCTCCTGAGTCAGGCTGTCCTTGTCAGAGGAGGCAGGGGGAGCCCGAGCCGGCTTCGTGCTGCGCTGGCCCCGGGCAGGGCACTCGCACTTAGCCCGTGCGGGCACCGAGAGATTGGTTCATTTGCACCCACGGGGGAGTTCTGAGCCCTTCTGCACTGGCACAAATGACTCGAGCCTGTGAGGAGTCAGGCACTGATTCCTCTGCTCTCCTTGAGAGTCTGGGGCAACACCGTGGAGGTAAATGAAGCTGCACTCCGCTCTTACGAGCAATTTTAGGGATATGTCAGATAAATGTATGTGGCTCAGAACAAAAAGAAGCAAGAACTAAGGCCAGCTCCTCACCGGGTGTAGCATGGTGTGATGCCTTGTGCTCTCAGGGAACTGTGGATTTAGTCCAGGTGAGGATCTGTCCCCGAGTCTGCTGTGAGCAGACAGCATCTGTCCCTGACTTCTGCAGCAGGAGCTGCAGGGGTTCGGATGAGAGAGAAGCCTGTAATGAGCCCAGACTGTCTTTTCCAGCCTCTCCTTTTAGCACAGAATGTTATCTGGAACACTTGCTTGCAGAAAATGCTTTCTGCTCAGTGGTGAAAACTCCCTGAATGCTGCTGAAGGACGCTGTTTTTCTCTACCACACATGCACTGTGTCCAGTAGAAATTGATTTAAAAACAAACAAACAGAAAAAAACTATCCCAGGGTGAATTTACTAAACCGTTCAAGTGGGAGGGAAGGAAAAGGTCTGCATCCTGCTGGTTACTTTTCTGCACTGAAGGATCTTACTGGGTCTGCAGCACAGGAGAAAGGCAGTGATGGACAGAGGCGTGTGTGTGAGCACGAGGGAACAAGGATCTCTGTGTGGCTGCAGGCTGCAGGATATGAGGAGAAACAGTGAGTAGCAAGAACCTCTCCTTTGAGACAGAAATACTTTAAAACGTTTTTCTGAAAGGGGATGCCTAGCATAGACTTGGTGAAGGAGGGTGTGGGAAACACAAAAAAAAACCCTTTCAGCAGTAGAGCTACTGCAATGGTGAGCTCGATAGTGCCGCCCAGAGTACCTTTTTGCACAATATATGATGCTCTGTGTGGGTCTGGAAACTGGGAAGATTAAAGCAGATGATCTTTCTGCATGTAAAGCAGCACGAGACAGCATGGTGGATTATTACTGGATACGTTTCTGGCTGTGCATAATTGTGTTCTGATCTTACTTGTTGAAGTCCTACCACCATCTCTCTGCCAGACTATGTTACTTAACTCATAAAAGCCAAAAATACTTTTTACTTCTCCATGTTTTGACCATAGCTCTCTCTGGGGTCACTTGCATTGGAAGTAGGTTACTGCCAGCTCCAGTAAAATATTAAAATGGCATCAAAACATTCTAGAGCAGACCAGCAAGGTGAATCAGGTAACTGGCTGCATATAGGGTCTGAAAAATAAGTGCCTGTTCAGATTTTGATAGGCATGAGCTTTGTTTAACACTTTGTGGTTATTTCTGCATTGTCTGATGTCTGATTTGCACTGCGAATGTTAATGCAAAACAACAGAGGGGGATTGTTTTGTCATTTATTTCCTGTCATTTCTATTTGACGTCTATCAGACAAATACTGTGCAGTGTATTTACTGAATAATGGTTAAATAATCCTTATCACGTAGTGGGGAACAAAACAGAAGAAAAATTCTCTCTTGCTTACAAATGATAAACAAAGTCAAAATGGAAGTGTCCGTGTGCACTGGGAGTTTCAGCAGCCCTGAGATCCAACTGCTGAGGGACAGGCAGGTGGTCTTGGTCTGCACAGCTGAGCTGCAGATCTCCTGGGGACAAGATTTCTGGTGACATGGTTTGTACTGCTGCCCTCTGCATTGATTAGAAGAGATTTAGTGCAGGCTTGTCAGTGTGGATCATTACCTGTCTTTACATCTGTGGGGTGTCACCTACTTCAAATAATCTATAATTTATCCCCTGCATTAAACAACTTTTAATTGCACATGGTACCTATGAACACTTAGATACCTTTGACTTCTTAAATACAAGTGAGAAATGCAGAAACTGCCAGAAAATGTCCTCCTTCTTTCTTTTCCCCTCCCTAGCTCAGTAAAGAAAAACTGGAAATTTAAGGAAAGATTTAAATCAAACTTATGTTTAGATACCTTTTTTCTCAGAAATAAATAGTGAAAGTTATTTTGAAGCAAGGTTTAAAATGGAGATATTACTCCTTCACTTAAATCCCAGAAGCATTTCAACAGTCTTTATTTCAACACTTATCATATTGGTAATTACTTGAGATATATATAGATATATAGATATATATATATGTATGTATAGATATACTCGCAAGCAGTCTTCAATTTACATTCTGCATTACTGCTGGTCCTTAATATCAGGCTGTGCTAATTAAGTTGTAATGAGCACATGAACATCATTTGCTTTCCAAGCTTTTTCATCTAGAAATGTGAGATTTTTATGTTCATTATGACGTTAATTCTCCACTTACATACTGTTACTGAGCCTTTTGGATATAACCTTCAAGAATATTGATGCTTTCTATTTCCAACATTTTAATTTCTAGCCTTAAAAAGAGATGTCAACAGGTGAAGAGTGTACTTTAATGCCTTATTATGCTGCTCAGCTCTGTCTCTAATACTAAAAATATTTTTCATTTATTCAAAATTAAAGAATTTGTGCCATAACTATACCTGACGGTATTTTTATGCGATAAAGAAATGATGCAAATGATACAATTTTTCACTCTCAAAGAGATAAATATGGTTTAATTTGGATCAGCACATAGCTAGTAGGGGTATATAATTTTTTTTGATGCTTCCATTTTTTCTTTAAGATGTCTGGAATTGTCTCATTCCAATTTGCACAGGACTCAATACAAAATTACACGTTTATAGAAAGCAACTGGTTGCCTCTAGACAGCAAAAGCTTGGTTTTTCCTGACCTCAAAGTATGTGCTTGTCATGAGTTGCAGAGAAGGGAACCGTTTGGCTCAGCTCTGGTTTTGGCTCCCGTTTCTCCGAGCTGTTCAGCGAGGCACAGAGTTCCTCCCTGGCCCCCAGTTGCACTGCAATATGTTCAGAGTTGCTGGAAATTTCATGGCATAAATTGTTGCCATGCTGAGCAGAGCCTGGCTGTGTGGCTCTGGCTTTGCTGAGGGGCCCTGAGGAATATCTGCAGGCAGTTTCCATGGGACAGGTTTTCCATGGGTGCTCTTCAGTTTCTGCCAGTGCCAGGAGAGGCCAACCCCCGGTGCTTCCCTGCAGCTGCACCTTCCCAACAAATGCTGAGTTGGTACATCCTTGCTGAGGAGAGTCAGCCCAGTAAGTGCAGCTTGTGAAAAGAAAATCTGCCAGCAAGATTAGTTGTATCTGTGAAATCAAGCACTTGTGATGGTTGTTCCATTTGAAGCCAATTCTTAACCCTAAAAGGATTCTGAGATGCAGTTTCTTGCCAAGCAGTCCTGTGTTCCCACTTGCAGACCAAACCACAAGGGCTGACACCAGAAATAACTCCATCCTCCATGGCCTAAAGGATACCTGTACTGAATCTTGTTAAAAATACAAGATGCATGCAACTTCTCTGTAGTTGCAGTTGTTTTCCTGCCTCTGACTCGTGGCGAAGAGCAGCTTCTCTTTCAGGAGTTGTGCAGCCTGCTCCTGAAGCTGAGGGAAGCTGGGGAGAGGTAGCAGCAAGACAGACCTGAGTACACATCAGGCCCCCAACGCCTGAGGACGCCCTGATGTGCTCCAGGAGATCAGGAAGCCTAGAGAGGGATCAAGAGCCATGACAGCAATGTCAGTGTTGAGAGAGCAAGAAAAGCATAAGGAGAGCACATGTGTTTCCATCTGAGAGGCTTCAGGAGAGATGGTTGACTTTGTGGTTCTCTCCATACCTCTTTCTCTTTCAGGAGTTGTGCAGCCTGCTCCTGAAGCTGAGGGAAGCTGGGGAGAGGTAGCAGCAAGACAGACCTGAGTACACATCAGGCCCCCAACGCCTGAGGACGCCCTGATGTGCTCCAGGAGATCAGGAAGCCTAGAGAGGGATCAAGAGCCATGACAGCAATGTCAGTGTTGAGAGAGCAAGAAAAGCATAAGGAGAGCACATGTGTTTCCATCTGAGAGGCTTCAGGAGAGATGGTTGACTTTGTGGTTCTCTCCATACCTCTTTCCATCCCCTGATAGGTGCATCTTCCCCCCACATGGCACTAGAACAGTTACAAGCAGGAACTTCAGACACAGGGAAAAAATGGAAACACAAACCTGTCCTGCAACCACAAGTCTTTTTCTTTTTTCTGATGGCAGCATCCCACTGCTGCCTCCCTGGGCTGTTTAACTTTCCAAAAGCAGTCCTGAATGTGTATCCTGGTGGATTGCATGGAAAGAGTATCCTAAAAAGCCACAACTTACTGGTCTGTCGGTGCAATGTTGTGCTTAGGCAGGTGATTGTTCCATTTCTTAGAGATGCAGGAGGTATCTAGAGCCAGCTGCTCTTTGATACCCTTAAATTTTAAAGGTTAACACAAGTGAGAATTGCACAGGACATCCGTGAGAGCCTGCATACTACTGTCCTGAGCTCTTCACACAGGAAAGTAGGAAGAAATGTGCAGCAGTCTAAACCAAGCTCAAAGCAGTGATGAAACCCCATGTACCCCTCAGCTTGCATTCAGAGGTTTGATCTCGGAGGATTCTCTGTGCTAGGATGTGTTTTCCATTAGCAACATCCATAGCTAAATTGAGATTTCTGTCTGGTTTTTACACTGAAGGGATTTCTGGGGAGCTTACTGGTTTACTACTGGAGAATGACAATAGAGCTACAATGAAGTATTTAACTCTAGGTTCTGCATTGCCCAAATTGCTATTTGCCTCAGAAACAGTGGTGTCTACAAGAGAGAGCAATCCAGCACAACTTTTAGATGGCTTGATTTCTGTGTTTAATGGAAGCCAACTCCTCTTGCTGCAGAGGTGTTCACCTGTAATTATTATAGATAAGTCATAGGAAAGTATTTCCGGCAGCACATAAATGTCAGTCAGAGGGGAATAAATTGTAGTTACCTGAAAGCCAAACTCAATTTCGAGTTTTAGTGCAACTGGAGAATTCTCAACTAAGCTTCTCAGCTGAGAGTTTTTCATGCCCCTAAGATGTTTTCCCTCTGGGACTTGTGGGGTTTTCATTGTTTTTACTCTTGTCTGTCGTCTATGTCTTAGGCATAGTCCATTTTTCCTCTAGACAATATTTTAAGACAATGCACTGAGGAATTAGTTCATGCAAGTCATTTCTGAGCACAACCAAAAAGCCTTGAAAGTGATGTGTTTGTGTCATCTGTGAATGCATTGATATTTATCCCTATTATCCTTCACATTTTCAATTCAAGCGGCACATAATTTATCAGCTCTGTTGTCAAATGCTGCATGTAATTGTGTTTAGTAGAAAGCTTGGTGGGAGAGAGGGGAGAGCAGAAGAGGGGAGGTAACCATTCACTTTTTCCCAGGAGAACTGCACAGCAGACCTTGCTTTGAATTTGGTGGCCATCTACTCTTTTCAAGTACTCCCATGGCACATGTTGTAAAAGTGGAGCAGCATATCAAATGTAAGGATGTGGTTCAGCAGGGGCAGCACAGGTAAATGTCTTACTGGAACAATGCAGAGCATGAGACCGGAAACCTTTTGAGGGTTTGCCAAGCTGTACAGTTGCATAGCAGCCCCTTGCTCATTGACATCACTCTGAAAATGAAGTCCCTTGGATATAGGATGCCAGTACACTGCAGTGGTCTCCTTTCAGTATCAATCCTATTCTACTTTGCGTAGAATTTGGTTTAGTTCTTTTAGTCTCCTTCATGAGAACGTGGATACAACATGGTTAACAGATGGCAGCACTTAGATTGGGGATGTCAGCTGCAAAAGATGCTGGAATAAAGTTACTGACATGCTTTGATTTCTGTAGGAGAACATGGCTCTGTCTATGTTCCCTGGCTGTTCTGTATTCAACAGCTGTAGAGTCACAGCAGAAGACCTGACAGTAAGATCCCTTAAGGTGTACTACTTTGCATAGCTGCTAATTAAGTCACACAGGGAGCACATCTATAAAGTATGAACACATCTGTAAAGTATGGCTATGAAAGTAGCAAAGGGGACAACTTGTGGACAAGGACCTCCCTTTTATTCCCCACACTAAGGCTACTGCAGTCTGTGTGACAGCTGGTTCTTCTGTGGCTTATCCCTTTCTCCATTTCTCATTGTGACCCCTGGTATGTTGACAGAACAGTCAGAACAGTCCTTTGGAAAGTGTTCTTGCTTATGTCTTTGTCAAAGACACATGGACAGATTCTCACCAAGTTTTTTTGCATCTTGTAGGCCTAAAAAATGACATTGAAAGCATTTAGGTCACCGTGCTGGCTGTTATCTTCCACTCGGGAAGAGCTGCAGTGCAGGGAGCATGTTAGGAATTGACAGACCTCTTGATGGATTTGCCTGGACCTGGTAAACCTGGTTAGGAGACAGCCCTTCTGCAATTCTCTTTTTCCTGCTCACTTAGAAAAGCATTGAGGGAGTCCACTGCTGTTGGAAGGAACAGACTCAGTGCCTGCAGTATGGGACAGTCTAAGGGTAATAGGGAAAGAAATCCTCCTTCTTTCTCTTTTTTATTCTTTTGATCGTGAATGGAGATATGGAACTTGCAATAAAACTCTGCGTTCTCCCAAGGAGAGAGCTTTGCTCATAGGAAGAATGAATATTGTGACCTGGAGCCTCAGCACCTTAAGAACTGTAACATTAAGCCTATTGTTTGTGATGTGTTTAAAAGAGGAGATTTCTTTAGTTTGGTTTGGTTTCCCCATGGAAAGGATACTGCTCCAGTGCAGAGCAGTGCTGTGGTATTACTCCATTGGTAGAAACTTGTAGGGTTTTGCCTTTTCCCCTGTTGAATCTGTGCTGTGAACCTTAGCTGGCATTGCCTACTTGAATAGGACAAAACAAGGCAGCTACTGAGCTGAGGAGCTCTCCATTAATATGCAGAGGCTGGACCAGGGAGACCCATCCAGGCATCTCTGGCACTAAGCACCAACTCCTACCAACTACGTAACCCTTCTGTGCCCTCTCTCAGCCAGCCTGGTAGGGAAAAGCTTTTCCTGCTGTGATGAAACCATGCCCCATGCACTGACTGCAGTGACTGTGAGTGAGAGGTTTTGTGCTGTACCTTGAAAAGAAAAAAGGAAAACAGGACATGGTCTGCTCTGGTATGTCAGCCATTTGGGAGCACCAACAGTGACAAGTGCCTGTCTTAGGCAGAACAGGGGGTGTGAGGGATTTGAGCAAAAAGGGTTGCCAGACTGGCAGTTTGATGTCAGCCCTCACTGTGCCAGAAGAGCAGCTTGTCCCCTGTTAACAGATTAGCAGGAATTTCTGTGCCTCTCTAGCATATTAACAGCAGTTTGCCTCTGTTTTGTTACATAAATAGATTAAGCTTTAGCTGTACTCCTATCAGACAAATTTTCTTTGCTTCTTTTCTTTTCTTTTTTTTTTTTTGGGGGGTGGTGGGGGGGAAATTATCTTCAGATATTCTCATCACTTTTGTCCTACAAGCAAGGCTTTGAAAATCCCTGAAGAGCTGACTGAACAGTTGCTTTTCTTTCAGCATCTGTAGCTGTTTAATATTTTGCTTGCCTGTCTCTTCAGGTGCACAAGGGAGCCAGAGCTGCTCTCTCCAGTCTGTATCAAGACAAGCAGAACTTGATCAACTGGGGAGAGAGGACGAACTGCCACAGCAATGCCAAAATTTCTGGCTCATGTTCTTGAGCTCTGCTGTTCGTGTGTCAAAAATTGAAAGTGTAACTGGGTGAATAATCCTCAGGCCATGAAATTCATAAGTGTTTGGGTTTCAGCCAGCTCTTTACTGGGGATTTTGTGGGTCCAGTTTTAATTCTTCCTTCCATTTGACATGGGAATCATGTAATTTTTGCAGTTCTGGAGGTGTGGAACCAGGCAGTGCTTTCAATCATTGCTATTTTCTTTATTAAATTTTTTAAGTGCTGTGGTGATCTGTCACCCTCCTTATAAGATCAGAATTTTACAAATATTTAAAGCAAACTGACATGTGAATGAGCTTTGTATATAGTTCTGGATACTCACAACCAAAAGCTAAATGGACTTATATTTGTTTAAAAAAATCCCAGTATTGCTGTTGTAATATAAACACCTGCTATGGTGAGGTCAGGCATCAATGACCTCAGTGACAGAGCTTTCTTAAGCAATTTTGCAAAGAGTGACTGTTTCATGGACAAATTGCTTTTTGTGTTAAATTTCTGCTTAAGAACCTCATCTAAAGTCAGATCACTACAGTGCCACTACAGTTCTTGTCTCACAAGCTGAATCCTGTGTTGGATTTAGTATCTCCTATAACATTTAGCCTAATACTTACCTCTTGGCAGACAAGTCAGGCATAGCCAGTAATAAATTTAAGAGATATTTCATGCCTGAGCCAGGAACTTATTTATCTCACTTCTATGGATCCACAGAGTGGAAAGACAGGGTACTGACGGCATGTTTTGCTGGCGTGTACTGAGAATTATATTGAAAACCTACACCTAACTACTTTTATACATCTGAATCCTGTGTGACAACTTACTCCCTAACTAGCTCAAAATGTGTCTGACCTTCTGTGGTGAAACTATATCAGCATGAAATGAATCTTCCTTGGACAATGGTCAAAGGAGTTAATTGCATTTTTTTTGGTTTTGTTTTGGTTTTTCTGTTTGTTTTTTGACACAGACTAGCATACGTGAATTGAGGTCCTGGTGATGCTGTAGGCTTTGTGTGTGATGTTGCAGAAATAGCTTAACATTCATGACCTAACCTAGCATGTTACTAATGTTCTCCCACATTCTGCTTACAGTGTGAACATGTAGACAACTGTCACTAATTCTCCAGAGCCAGTAACCTGGATTTAGTCTTGCAGAATTTGCTGTCATACATGATGATAAAGCATGGGAATGATATCTGGCTGTGGTCATTTTAGGTATAAAAGCATTATCAGCTCTTGAAGCTACAAGTTATTTCCATGAGGTGGAAAAGGCTGCCTAATTTTATTTCTCCTTGCATAGAAAGGAGGAATAATAATAACAAAAGCTTTTGAGGGTGGCAGGTGAAGTTTCTTGGAAATTTTTTTCACCAAAATCAGTGACTTCTCTGTAGTAATCAGATGCTGGTCATTTGCTTTTTTCTTTTTTATTTTTATGAAAGTGTTGGTTTGGTGGTGTTTTTTTTTTAATCACAGCTGTGTCAGCCCTACTTCCATCCCCTCATTCCCTCAGCAGTGGATGAGAATTTGCTGCAGTGCATTCTGATAGCCTTAGTGCTTGTCCTTTAAGTCAGTTCTATGGTTAAACAGATACTTTGAAAAAGATGACAGAATCCAAAGAAGATGAAAAATCATCCCACTTTTCCCTAGGGAAAATAATAGCCTTGATGTAGAGTCTGTGTTACTTAGTTTTACTCCTGTATCATTTTTGTGCAGTCTTATTTTTCCCCTTCTCAAAAAGACACAGGGATCTTGCCAGGCACAATATCAGCACACGAACCACAAAGGGCCCTAAAATGCATCTCCCTATGTTCCAGGACAGCAGAGTAAAATACTGCAGCTTTCTGTGAGAGTCCATTTTGTACCACTGGATTACAAGAGAGTGTCACATAAAATTTATTCCTATTTTCTGACCTTGAAAGACGGATGAATAATGTAAGATTGTCATAAAAAAGAAAACTAGCTCAAGATTTATTCTTTAAAAGAAACAAATACTATTAATTCCTTCCTCTCTAGTTCCTTCTTCTTGACTAGCTCCCTAGCAATCACTTCTAAATTTCAAATTTGCATTTCTGCCAACTTGGCACACCATATAGAAACAAACCTTTTCAATAATATATGTGCTGTGCCTGCTCTGAAAGCATATTTTGGCAAGGGCTTTTCTAATTCAAACTGGTATCCACTTTCAGAGATTACTTTTCTATTACTATTTAATTTGAACACAGCCTGAGAGAAGTTGCCATCCAAGGTCCTGGAGAGCAGTGTTACATAGGCAACAGCTTCCTGCAAGAATTTAGGGGCTATCAAGGAGCTGAAGAAGCAGCCCTGGAAATTCAAATCCTGCATGCAAAGTGCAAAGCCTCTCACTTTACTGTACTCCAGTGAGGTTCAGAGCTGTTGCTCCTCGGGGACTTCTGGGGATTCATCAACTTGCTACACCCCAGAGGAGCTCGGTGCTAATGGTCTCTGCTGCTGCTGATCACCCCTAAGGCAGGGTTGGACACTGAGGGCTGTTAGGACCTAGACAGAGAACCTTTCCATTTCCAACATTCCATGGGGAGGGTTTTTAAAGAAACAACAGGTTCCTACTGATTTCTGCCAAGGCAAAACCAGACTGTGGGCCAAAACTATTGGTAGCTGAGAAATCAACAACTGGGGCATCCTCACTTCACTTCTACAAGGAGCATATCCACAGATGTAAGTCCCAGGGGGAGGTTCTTAATATTTTCTCTGATCTGCTGAATCACAGAAGATGGACATGACACAGTTTTCCTGGGTTTAAGTAATCTGAAATGATGACGCACTTACTAGTTCTTACTAGAATGAATATAAACTGTCCCTGCATTTAGTCCACCCTTAAAAGCTTATCATTCACAACATGCTTTAGGATATTCAATTACTGGATCACTTCTGCTGAAAAATAGTTATAGAATTGCCTGGGTATTGGTCATGGGTATAAAACTGTAAAAACCTGTTTTAGAAAGTTATTTTAGAAAATGTTCGTGCCACAACATAAAATTAAGCTCCTCAGTATATTGGTATTTGCGCCTATGTAATTCTGTGAATAATTTCATAGAAAGCCATGTGATAGGGTGAGTGCTTTTTAGGAATTTGATACTGAGAGATACAATAGACCATATTTTTTTTAAAGTAAAACAATAATTAAAGCCTGTTCTTTCTACAGTTCTTATGGCTTTGTTTCTGAAAGTCAACCAAAGTTAAGAATTGCTGAGGCATTAAATGCTGGCAGTTAAAATGTATATTTTTCTTCTATTATGGAGAAATACATGTGAAAGAGAAACTTCAAAAGGATGAGGGGTTTTTTTAGTAAATATTACTTTAGAATGTACGTTCTTTCTTATTTTGAGGTTTGGGAGGGATTTTTTCCCAGTTAGATTGTTTTTTCTGGTTTGTGACACTGACAGTGTACTAACACAAACTGATGATGTGCCAAATGGCATGATTTTATTTACAAAGCATTATGGATAGATGTTAGTAAAATACTTCCCATTTTAAGTTCATTTTTTTCTTTGTTCAGTGGCAAAACAGTTTGATCTTTCATAAGATAGAATTGCAATAATTTTTCAGTATTTTTACATAAAATGATACAAGCTGCATCACAAAACAGCCTTCTGCAGAAAATTTTGAAAAAGTGCTATGTTTCAACTTCAGATTAAAACCCAGCATTTTAATCATTAGGAAAATAACAGTAAAAATGTATGACTACCATCAGTTCTGTGGATCAGCAATCACTGTGGGTAGTTTTTTGATTGTCTCTTCCCTTACTCTATCAAATTGTTGCATTTGAATATTTAGCTCAGCTCCTTTGATCTCCTTCCTCTATTCAGGTCATGTATCTGTCTGTACTTCCTCACGTTGACACATAATGAGGAATTATTTATAGATAATCGAATCTCTCTCAGTTTTGTAGGCACTGTAAGCCTGCTACATTGCATACATTTGTCGATAAACTACGATGTGATTTATTTCAACACACCTAAAGCCATCTTCACAAATGGAATTCACTTACAAAAAGATGTTCACCTGCTTTGCAGAATTGTTCCTCTCAGGTACTGTTCTCATTTTGACAAGTTTGAACAACAAAACCAAAGCTAACAAAGCAGCTGTAGCAGCCTCCATTGTGACCATCCTTGGGAAATATCAGTGGTTCATGTTTTTACAGTTGTGTTTTAGCTCCTCTGCAGACATGCCCTTGTTGCATGCCTTCCTCAAAACTCCTCTGTTTCTCTATTTTGTCACCTCATTTTTGGATGGTATTCACAATACACTTGGTGCATACTCAGTGCAAGGCTGTGTCTATAATCTGTGGGCAATAAAATGGAATAACCTTATGCTTATGCACATTTGTGGAGCAACTCAGTATGGCTGGAACATGTACAAAGCACATGTGGAAGAATGAGAAGAGCGTGTGGGAAACCAAATGCAGCAAAAATTAATTTTGATCTCTTTCTTATTTTCCTAAGCACACTGATATGTATCTTTACAATAATGTTGGCCCCACTTAGAGGATTCTCCTGTTAACTATACTGTTGAACAGTGAGTTTCCTGCTTATCACAGCTGTCACATTGCTGAAGTGTCCTGGGATATGAAGCTGTCAGCTTGCTGTATGGAGCCAGACCCATGTCAAGCAGCTGCCACCCCATATTCATAACCTATCTTGAATCAGTCTGAAGGCTGCTTGCCTAAAGGGACACTCAGAAAGTCCTTAAATACCCAGCTTTCCTTATCTAAAAACAAGTTCTTGTAACTTACAGGTAGCACCTTCGTAGGTGTATTTAAGGGCCTTTTTTTTTCCCCTCTTCTAACATATCTCAAGTTTGCAGCCAAATCTGTATTTCACCAGGCATGCATATACCCAGTGCACATCCAATCTTTGACCATCTGTGTGGATGCTGTTAACATTATTTATACATTACCAGACATGGGCTGGAAGCAGCAAGATAAAAGCTGTGTTTTATGAGTGCTCTCAGAAGCACTACCCTCCGTTGCATAATTACCTGCGGCATCTGCTGGGAGACGTGTGTTATGAAACAGTGGGAGCTATTAATTTGCATACAGCTATTACTCTGGTTTTCTCGCATTTGTCAACTGACCATGGCATGCTCGACAGCCTCTTCCTCATCTGGAGGAGGACATGATCCCTGCTTTCTTCTGAAGCTAGGCACATGATAAGCAGCACCTGTTGGGAAAGGAGAGGAGGGAGGTGGAGGTGTCCTGCTCCGCATGTCTGCATGTGTATGAGGATACACACGGGTAAGAGAGGCTGCACAGCAGCTCCTGGGATGTGCCTGTGTGTGCAAGAGAGAGGGAGAAATGGGTTGGATGTATGCAGCAGGCTTCCTCTTGGCCTCCTGCAGTACAAGGAAGAATCGTACCTCTTTAATCAAGCACATAACTCTAATTAATAATGAGGAAGGCCATCCTGCCTAATTAAGGTTTCCCTGCTGACCCTGCAGGATGTTAGTTATGAATCTCATCAAATTTACATTCATTCTCTCTGCAAAACATCATTCATGAATAGATTTTATCTTTGCCTGATGCTTCAGCTGTCTGCCTTTCTCTTCCCAATGCCATATTTTCTTTCCCCTCTCCATAAATGTAATGCCAGTCTTCTAAAGAAAGCATTAGTCCAAACTGGATGCACTTAGTACATGCATTTGCATTTTTGCAGTGGACAGGAGAACAAGATTTTCATTCAAGACGAGGATATACTTTCTGACAGTGAGAATGATAAAATAGACTTCTTTGGGTAGGTGGTCTCACCAGGAATAAAAGGCTTCAAGAAGAGTTTAGATTATTTTCACCAAAAATGCTATAAGATTCAGTTGAGTCTGTTCAGGGGCAGGAACTTAAACCTGGTGATCTTTCAAGATCCTTTGCATCATCATTGTTCTTCAATTATTCTAGCACAATAAATACTGTAGGTTCAACTCACTGCCTGCCACTGTTTCCAGTTAAGAGTTTTTTGGGGGTGGGGGCCATAAATATAAAAGTAATTAATATCGCTGGCAAATTTCGTAGTGACACTCTTAGGTACCTCCAGGCATCAGATGAGGTATTAAGCTGTACCTTAGCTTGAGAACATAGTTCTGCATCTCTGAGAGCCCTTCAGCTATCAGGCTTTCCCATAGCTGAGCTTTCATGGCTCCTGTTAAGGAGCTGTTTCACTGGGACTTTGCAATGGGAATGCCAGGAAGCAGACAGAGCACACAGCTCTCATACCATCTCATCTGCCCTGCCAGGTACAGGATTGAGGCCCCCAGTGTTCCTCTCCTGCCCCTTGGATGATTAAGGATTTCAAGCATGCAAAGTTGTGTTAATTAGAAACCAATCTTCCTGCTGCAGGAATCTCTGCAGGAGAGGCAATGATTTCAGACTGCAGCACTTCAGACTGCTTGCTGTATGTGCTGTATGCAGAGCACCACTTAGAGCAGATGAATGTTGTCATACCCTCAGAAAGTGTGATGTACTCCCCCTGTCAAATTGCAACTCTGATAATTGAATTCTTTCCCTTCCCATTTCAATGAAGAGAGGTGTATTTCAATTCTTTTTCTAGGTATTTATGTAGGTTTAAGGGGGAACTATTGAATGTTTCTTGCTGTCCATTCCTCATCAGGTTACAGCTGAGCAGTGAGAGTATGAGTGATCTGTATCACTGCACTTGAACAGTAAAGTGCTTTGAGAACTTTGGCAGATGAAAAGTATTTCATACCAAATCTCATCCTCAAAAGTGTTTCATTAACTTCTTACAAAATAATGTCTGCTCTTAATCTTGGTGGAATAACATTTAGGTCTCTAATATACACTATAGGTCTGAAGCAAGACAAGATTCTGACAATAAAAGGTGAAGCCTGGGCCATAAAGTCCAGCAAGTGATCAAACCTTGCACGATGCCTGTGCCTCTCCAGGTCCACATTTTTGGTTTTTCATTGTTTCTGGATAATTTCTAATTGAATTGAAGGCTTTTCCTGAGTTTCTTCCAACCTATTTCTAAAGCCACTGATGTTACAAATGAACAGAACACACTTCCAGTATTTACTTTTGTATGTACTTTATGGGTTTTTTTTAAATGAGCCCAAGTATCTACAAAGGGAGAAACAGTCAAAACCTCACAGCCAAAGGAACTACAAGAGAAGAAATCCATAGTATTCTAGTATAGAATAAGGCCTAGTATAAGCCTGTTCTAGTACAGAATGGTGGTGTCTCATTTTTAAAGCTCTGGTTTTTATAAAGAGCTAAAGCATGCAGTTAAGGAAAGTATATAAGCAGATTTGATTTGCTGGAGAGCAGTCAGCTGGGATGCCAGCAGTTTTGCCCCTGCAGACTGCATCAGGTGGCACCGCAGGGGACACTGTGGTGACTGCAGGGACATGATGTTGACCTGCCTGTGCCTGCAGCCCTTCTGTGCCACTGGCTGTGGCTCTGTGCTTTGGTGTCTGCTTAAAACTCTGCTCAATGCCTCATTGTTTCCCCAAGTGGTAAGACTCGGTGTAAGTGCTGGAGAGTTTCTAGAGTTGAATCAATAGTTGGTATTGCTGCTTTCTGCCAAGACTTGAACCTTTTTTTAAAGCAGTTGTGCACAACGTTAATGAGTCTCTGCAAATAGAAGCCTGTATTAAATTGGCACTGGAGTTTGTGCCCTGGAGTTTGTTCAGACACTAAATGCAGCTGAAGGGAAACTCTGAGTTTTGTTCTAAAATGTTAAGTACCCAGAATTTCATCTCTTCTTCAGCAGATGAACAGCAAGCCATCCCTTCTAAATGACCCTGTTAGCTTGAGTTAGAGGCATTTAGTGTTATGACTCAGCCATTACAAGCTGTATCTTTCTAATTCATTTCTTAACTTCCCTTCCATGCTGAAGCCAGCTGATGGATGCAGAGATGGGGCTGTGTGAAATGCCAAAAGCAGCTCTCGGCATGCCGTGAGCCCTACAGGAACTAGCCTTTTATCTACCAGTATGGTGGGCTAAACTGATAGGCCATGTGTGTGTTCTCTGTAGTGTACACACCCCTCACACATAAACTTCTGCTCAGTACACCAGTCTTTACGGTATTTCTGAGAATTGCTCAGGTTACTGAGCAAGATTCCTGAGATGATGCTTTTCCTTTGAGCATTCTTTGTAGGAAAGGTTTGTTTAATAAGCATTGCACCTTAAGTTTTGATCAGCATTTCAAGCCTTTCTTGCCACATCATCTGATTATAGCTCTGTTTGCTTCACAGGCAGAATATGCAAATCCCCACAACATATTTTTACAATGAAATGAGAAATTACCAGAATTTTATTGCTGGTTTTCTTCTCTGCTACTCCTGGACAAAAGCCACCCTCAAATCATTTCTCTCATCTGGTTGGTATCAGCTGGGCTGACAAAGTAAAACCATCAAGATCAGAAATAATCACAAAAGCTTAAGGGAAATCTGAAATGTGCATGTTCTCTGGAAAAAAGACAAAGTACATTTTCTAGATCACTGAAACAAGTGAGCATATTCCATATAGGTTTTGTTAAATTATATATTTAAGAAAAAGAACCCCTCATCTTATCAATTGGATGGAAGGAATCAGAAAGATATAAGTCTGAAAGTGGAGCATGGTATGTGGATTATTTAATGCAGAAAAAGTTAAAAGACTTCACAGGATGGAAAACCAAAATGTGGCAGACCTGATCCTCTGTGGTACTCAGGCTTCTGAAGGCACTCGTGGTTGACTGGGAAGAGCCACAAGAGAGTAGTGGGAGGACAGGCTCTGCTGGGTGAAGTGGACTGGGGCAAATGTTTCCAAGGGTAAAGCAGAGGGAGGAATGGATCTTTCAGCATCGAGGTGGAGGTGGAAGGATCTACTTCTGCTTCCGTGGACCTATAACACTTGTTCAGCACTGCCTGCATGAACACTGGGGTCTTTCTGGTGGGATGCTGCCAGCTTTTGGCTTCTCCCATCTTCCCTAGCAAGATGAAAGGGAAGGAACCTGATAACCCTGAGAGTGAAGGTGCTGGGAGAATAGAGATTTCATGGTTCTGCATTGTGCTGGTAGAGGCCAGAGCTGTTGAAGATTGAAGCCAGCATGTTGGCCATCAACCTTGAGACTTCTGGGCTTCTGGGATGTTTGGGGCCCATCTAGGAGATGGCTTTCCTCAGTAACTGGAGCAAAGGTGTCAGGCTGGGAAAGAGGACTGCAGGGCCAGAGTGGCCTTCATATGCCTGGTTCCTGACTGCTGAGGGGACTCCCTGAATGAGCCAGAGGTGTGGGGGCAGCTCTGGCTTCTCCTGTTTGCCAGGGTGGGGCTGAGCTGGGCAGCAGCTCTGCCCCGAGAGGTTTGTGAGTGTCTGCACTGTACCTGCATGGAGAGGGCAGCAGCCTGGCAGTGCCACACAAACAGGTTTGAGTGTTTGCTGAGTGTGTCCACATCACTGGCTGAGTGAAGAGCAACTGTTATATTTTCCAAGGACATAAGAGACTTTTGAGTTCATGGAAACACAGGATTATAAAGCCATCAATGTAAAATAGTACAGTTTAATTTTCTGAAATGCAACTAGATAGGTGGGGAGATTAAATTATGGTCCATTTATTCTCTCACCACCTAAATCCCAGTATTTTAAAAATATCTCTTAAGTGATATTAAAGTAGGTCTAGACTTCCAGTAAAATATTGATACAGTTTTTCATTTCATGATGTTTCAAGATTCTCACATCAGGTTGGGTTGTTTTTTATAGCGTATGCAGCCTGAAGTAGAGGTTGGATTTGTTACCTAAGACTTATTCCAAGTGAAGAGGATTTGGCAGTGGTATGTGTTTGAACTTACTTGTTTTTCAGAGATTTCTTTACTTTGCATATCCTCTGAGGTTAAGCTGCCAAATAGCACAGCTTGGGCTCTTTTACTGGTTCAGGAAAGACAGGAAAATGTTTCCCCTGAAGACCATTAGAGGTTAGATCTCTTCCTCTAGATCTGATTTGCTGAATTCCACTTGTACAGAAGGAGGGAGCTTTAGTACACTTGGCAGACAACTGTGTTGTCATTAACAGCTCAAAATAAGCAGTTACCTGATAGCACTGATAAATGACTGCCTTGGAGGCAGCATGTATTTAAGAGGCATTACCTCAACTATAAGGTGGGTAAGAACACTCCCTCTGTGTGAGTGGAACAGAAGGGCACACTGCATCTCAGGTTTGCTGTATGGGATTTATGCTGCTTCACTATAGCATGTTAGAACAATCATACAAATCTTTCTATGCTGCTTGCAAACTGTTGAAAGGGGCACACTTGAGAAGGGGAAAAGGATGCACATTAGTAATGTTTTTATTGTTTATTATTTTGTATATTTAGAAGTATGGGTTTTTAGAAGCTCAATAAAGGTAGCTGTTGCCAAAGAAACTGCAAGCAGACCTCCATGTTGATAATTTTTCAAAGCAATCAACATGCCAATCCCCTGTTAAGTTTTGCTTTGGTGTGATGTTGGCATAGGGTCACATCTGAATCCAGATATAAGTTTGGAACTTCCCTAAACTTCGGGGACAATTAGATCTGAAATTTGCTTTTCATCACTCCTCACGTTTTCTGTTGGAGCGATACCACCAAGAGGCCACTGGCAGTAGAGAGGAAGGATGGACCATGTGTCTGACTCCATGTGGCATTTGCTAGATCTGAGCATAAAGAGCATTAACATTTCAAATCAACTCTAGAAATTTGTCCTCTCCTGCTGATAGGAGTTGACCAAAACCAGAATTCTAGCCTGGTGAAATTCTCCACATCTCAACTGTGTGATGAGACAGGCTATGCAGTCAGGTTTAGACTGCTCTCACATTTGTGGCATGTTTTAGATACGTATTTTTGGTGGGATCATGACTTGGCAACCAGTGCTATCTGACAGTCTATGTGAGAATGAGATTGAAAGCTTTTTCATTTTGTATACGTTTACAAGAGCAGTCACTCTTCTTTAATAAAAAAAAATGTTTTCTTTTGCTTCTGGATTCACCTGTACAGAGATGGAAACCCAGCAGTTTAGTAAAACAGTCTGGAGGAAGGTGGGGTTATTGAATTTCATTGCGGCATGTTACATAGTTATGTAGTGTCTCTGAGGTCTCTGGGTGTTTTTATGGTATAAAATTGGGGGTCCTTCGGGACATCAGGCATTCTTTCTCCCATTCTCATGCCTCATTTGTATTGTTGGGGTTTTTTCTGGCTTTGTTAAAGCATTAGTCATCCAGCTGAGAAGTTCACTTAAAAGCTCAGACTTTCCCAGAAGAATATTCATCTTCTCAGATGCAGAAAATCCTCCGTATCTTGTGTCATTAAATACCTTGGAATATTTTCAGACAGAGCAGGATGATGGTCCTTTTGGTTTGGACAAAACATGGGTCTGACATCCAAAATTTTTCAAGGAATTCAAGGAGTTAACGGGGTTTCTTTTTGTATTTCACCCTACAAAGAGTCTTGTTATCAGTAGAGACAAACATAATTCTTGTTCAGCACTAGTCCCTGATTCTGAGAGGGCTTACACATATGATTAGATTTCAGTGGAGCAGCTTGTGTATAAATTTAAACAAGAATTTGTTGCAGGGCTGCAACTATTGTGAATAAGATGCCTATTACCCCTGGGATCTTTTGATGAAAGGTGTTGTTATCTGCATCACTCATATCAGATATGTTGCTTTTACATGAGTGCTGTGGTTATAGTCAATTTATTTGCTAACATTTAGAATAAAAGATACAAACTCTGGATGACCAGAAAAGAGATTTAACATATCACAGGCACTGCATGTAGATTCATCCCTAGCACAGCTGGCTGACAGGTATTGCATGGAGTTAAAGGTCATACATTCTTTAGTGTGTCGGGCTACAGTTTGCACACGGATCAGGTGTCTTTGACATTTGTCTTCACACACACCACTTACAGGTTCTTCCTGCTGACTGTTGTGGAGCTCAGAATTAGCTGGCTGGCTGAAATCACACAGCCTGATTTTTCTTTTGTACTGCCCACCACCACTGGCTATTATTAGATTTGGCAGAATTGTAAAAATGCTCATAAGCAGCCACTGATTTGTGGCCAGAGCAGGAACACTATGGATAGGCGTGAAAAATGTCATCTGAATAAAAAAGCATCTACTGCTTTCCTTGGGAGGTAGTGCAAAAATAATGATTTGTTTTCTCTCCATGCATTACAGAGAGGGAAGGGAGAGCTGCTTGCAGTTCTTTTCCCACTAGACGATTCAAACTCATCAGCCCTCTGAGAGCCCAAGACTGAGGCTCTCATTTGCCTCAGTCTGTGATCCCTGTTTTATTCTGTGGGCTAAACATCACGATCAGTAAGCTCATTGAGATGGGCTTAAGGTTCTTGACGTTCCTTGAAGGAGCACCCCAGAGTTTCGTTTGTGGTAGTTTTATTAGAAATGTGCCATTTCTTCAGAAAAAGGCTGAAGTCCTGAGCTTATTCAGGATTGCATGTTTTGCATTTGTTTTCAGTTGAATCAGGATTTCACCCAAACTGGTCTACATGTGGTCTCTTTGTGAAGTGCCCACCAGCTGAGTGACGTAAGGTGCATGTTCCTGCTGGAGCATGTGTCGCATTTTGTACAGATTTGCCTGGTTTCCTCCTCATTCATACTGAGACAGTGCTATTTGCCTTCATTCCCAGTCATTCTGTACAGAACTAGAGAGAAGCTGTGTTTAACATGCCCTACAAAGAGCACCACCCATGGGTGCCACCCTTTCCTAAGCGATGCAGGGCTCTGACAGAGGCTGAGGGTTGGATGGGTCTCTCAGAGCCAGTGCACTCTCCCATAATCAAGGGATAAAAGTAGCTGTTGCTACAGCATAACCCATCTGTGCTTGTTCAATTTCTACCTTAGGAGCAGATAAATCTGGAAATGGCTATTTCTCTCTGTAGCCAGAGAGTTCAGATACAGATACTTGTTTTGTAGACCTGTAATTTGGATACACAAATCCCTGCTCATGTGTGCTGAGCAGGAATAAAGCCCTAGTGGCAAGTAGGATAAGTAGTTCAAAGTCTCATAACCCTACAGACCTGAACAATTTTATGTACAGAACACCTGTCTGTGAGGCACGTCAGCACATGACTGTATTAAAAAGTCACCACTGCACATGTTAATGACCTAGTTTCTCTTAATTTACCCTCTAGTATAAGTGTATATATAAAACAGAAACAGTAGCCTCTAGGAACTTTGTGGTTTAAATATGGCATATATCAGAGTTTTGTGCTATGAACTTGGAGCACTTGCAATACATGTCAATGAAAACCAATAAAGTATCTTTTGTATCTAAGGTAGAAAAAAAGTATCTATCTATGTAGTGCAGTGAGCTCTGCCTGCAAAAGAGTGTTGGGATAGTTTTAACTGCAACAATGAGATTATAAAAAACATTCTAAAGTAAAAACTTCCCCCCGCCACACACTGCATGTTAAGGGCTAGGAGTGAACTCTGAGAGCAGCAGAATTCTCTTTGCACTGCACTGCAGTTGATATGTATTCTCATTAGAGAGAAAGTGATTCACCCAAAGTCAGATGTCAACAACTTTGCTCTTTCCCACACACTTTCTTTGAACTAAGGGGTTTTTATTGTCAAGGTCTCTCAGGATCATAGTTTATGAGAAACTTCATGCAAGTTCAAAACCTACTTGAGTCTTTTCTTGGTGCTAGTACTTAAACAAGGCAGATTTCTTCAATTATTTAATTTCTATTTCCTACTAGCAGTGACTGGCTTCATTTTTTCCTTCAGCTGTTTGGTTTTGTTGCACCACTGAAACCCTGGTATTGCCGGGTTTTGGGTTGGGGTTTGTTGTGAGGCGATTTTTTTCTGAGGGTCACACCAAGGATAGCTCAGGATATTGAAAAGCAATGTACTTAGCAGCTTACCTTCCCCCTCAGACACTGAATGAATAAAAACAAATCTAGAAAGACATTTAATTCTGGCACCTAATGGCATGCCAGGACCAGACACACACTACATACCTGATAAAGCAACAGCCACAATTGGGTGAAGAGGATGGGTCTCGAAATGAAGGTTCTTTTAATGTTCTTCTTGTTGCAGAACATCACAAAATATTAATAGGGACCAGTAAAGAAATAGTATCACTTCTGTCAGAAAAATGAAAACCGAGTTCACTGCACAGTCACATGACTCCCATTAAGGGCTCAATAGAGATTCCCTTTCCTGCTGGATCATGCTATAAATAAGCAGGTGGTGGTGATTTTGGATCCAAATTGTTGGATTTACATACAAAATGTCTTTGGATAGCAGAAAAAAAGGTTGAATAGCTTTAAATTAAACAATAAAAGCATGCTGTATTTAAAAAAAGAAAAAAAAAGATGGAAGCAAGAGCAACAATACTATCAGTATAAAAAGCCTCAAAGCCTGCAATTCTGGCAATGTTTTAAAGCTGAGTGAGATAATACATAGTTAAGATTACTCAAATACAGTAAATTGGAAAATCAGTGGAGTCTTGCTGATTTATAGCAATAGAGTTTTGCTCTTTTGATTTTATTTTCAAGGTAAGACTTCAAATACATTCATGTAAAAATATTTAATAAGCTCTAGCCATAAGCCTATTTTGGATGGTTCTGGTTACACAGCTTGCATATGAAGTTTTATATAAGTAGTATTTGTTTTTAACCTACTTTTCAATCAAGCAGATGAAAACCTGCCTACCTTGGTTTACACCCTGAGAAGGATTTGTGCCATAAGATCCCTCCTGCCTGCTGTTGTAACATGGCCCTTCCCCAGCTCTTACAGCTCCTAAAAGCTCACAGAAGTGGAAAAACTCATGACAGTGCCACCTACCTGATTGACTTCAGTCCTGAGCAGCAGTGTCTACACACAAAGAGCTTTGTGCCAATGAAAAACCATATTGTATCAATGCCTTTTGCTTCTCTGGATTGATTGTGTCTAGTGTGGATGTCTCCTGGATGCTTCTACATCTCGATACTGACACAGTGTTTTCTAGAAGCATTCAGTATGCAGTATTTGAGAGCAGCATGGTCAATAGCACATGGAGCATTTGCCCTGGAGTCCTGGCTGGTCTCCTTGTCATGAGAGTGACCCCACAGCTGCACCATGACCACTGTCAGTGCCTCTCTCAAACCATCTCAAGGAGGACTTGGACCTTCCCCTCTCCCTGTGACCCCAAAAGCAGACTGGTTCTCCTGATTCCTGGAAGCTCCAATCCAGAGCCTTTCCCAGGCAACTGCCAGGCTTTCTCACAGAGTCTTCAGTCAACAAAACTATTAAATATAAATGTTCTTGGCAGGAGCTGTCCAGAGCAAGGCCCAGCACTGTCTGGTCCCTGGCACTCTGGGGTGCCCCAGGCACGGGACCGCAGCTCCTGTGCTGTAGGCAGTGTCCTGTTGGTGCTGGTGGCAGCTGCGGGGCCGGCTCTGTCCAGGGCAGAGCTTGCATTGCATCCCTTGCTATGAGGAGTTCTCTCAGCTCCTCCCTCGCCCAGGATTCCTGCGGCACCAGCCCCACCTCTCTGTTATATCCAAGTGTAGCCATTACTCTCAGCGCTACTCTTGTATCTTCTCAGAGTCACGATACTGAACTTCAGCGTGTTCAATTTAGGTGTAATTCAGACCATCAAGAAGGTCACTTTGTGGGCTAAGTCCAGAGATGTGCTGGCATTAGCTTCACGTCCAGCCTCAGGGACAGCCTGTTAGAATTTGTCTCTTGGAGGGGTAGCCCCGTGTGCATGAGTTGAACACGGAGGCTGAGCAGCAGGGGGCTCATGGACCCCTTCAGTCGTCCTGGAACGACAAACTGACCCTCCAAGAGGGGCAAAATGGGAAGGCAGCCACACAACTGAGACAGGATAACCCTGCCCAACATCCCTCTGTGGCTCATGGCTAAATACTACGTTGTTGTAGAGGAAGGTTGCTTGTAGCAGCTTATGTTCTCATACAGAGGATAAAACTGCTTTGCCTGCTGAAAATATCCTCCCAAGCATGAGCCTTGTGACCTCTTGAGAAGGGACAGTGTTGCCTACAGCTGCTGTTTTCATTTGGGTAGTTAAATTCCAAATGAAAGTAAACTACTGCAGGGGAGCAGAGAAGCTGGAGTTTGTCCAGGTAAATATTGGCATGTAGTAATTGCAAGTGAGCTTGTGTTTGCTTCTCTGGGAATGGTTCATGAAATTCGTGTGCAGGCTTTGCCTTACCCACATCTTAAATGCAGCTGTCTTGAGGGAAATATGGAGGTTATTTAATAGTGCCCAGCAATGACACAAAACAACTTAGGGCAGGAAGAGAAGGCACCATATTAAATTAAAACTGCACAAAGCAAAATTTGGGGAGACAGAATGTAATTACCCAACTTGGACTGTGGCCAAGGCACTGATGCTAACACCCTTATTATTAAAAAAAAAAGGAAAAAATGCCATGAGATCCAGGAAAAACAAAAAGAGATGAGACCTTGCTTTCAGCCTCTTTTCTGAAAGATGGCACCTCAAGTAGCACAGTGCCCGTTAGCACTATGCCAGGGTATTGATTCAGTACCTACTAAGAAAGAAGAAGGCCACCCACTGAAGAACATGCATAATTAGAGCTAAAAAATGAGCTGCGTTCTCTGTGAAATACAGAGTTTTCATAGCAGTGTTTCCCCAGGAATACACCATCAGGAAAAAAAAAATAGTTTGCACTTCACCTCCAAGGAATTTTGCAAAGGTCAAGCACCAGAGCCAGCTGGATGCATTATTTAGTGACTTGACCATTTTATTACTGAATATTTCATTTGGTTTGTTTTTACAATCAACTATTTCTGTTCATGTTAAAAGGAGCTATCACTAAATCCCATTTTTACTGTGGTAGACAGTGAGACAGAGGCAGCCAAAGGAAGCAGATATAACCAGCTGTCCTTGATGTTCAGCAGCTTCCAGTTCCTTTGGGTTCCTTTAGTAACTCCCACTTTCCAGTGAGTTTCTCAGTGGTATTCTAGAAGTTTGCAACAGAAATCAGGATCCTTGTTGCTGCTCAGCAGAATTTCTGCAAATGTGTTCTGCAGAAGTATTCCAAATTACACCCTGAGGTCCTGAAGATACATCATCAAGTACTTGCAAGGTTCCATGGGCATATGGGAATAGGGAGAAAATGAGTTGAAGTCAGGTGCTGTGACGGGAGCGTAGTTTTATAGTCTCTGTGCAAACTAGAGACACACAGACTGGAAGTGACCCATCTGTTTATCACAGTTATGATTTCAGCCATGGACTCAGATTCAACCTGGATGTAGCCATTTACCTTTCACAGAATGGGTGTCTTCCTAAAGGAAAATCCAAAGATTTCACCTTGATCAGAAGTTTCATAGTTGATTGAGAAATCATTTGAGACTTTAGGGCCCATGTTGTACACAAGTCCTTTTCAGGCTAAAATTCAGTAAACCTGTGTAAGTTGGTTACTCAAATACATTTTTAACCTTCACCAGCCCATTGTGCCATTCTGCTGAATGGGTAGATCTAGAGTTTTAGGAAAACAGATGCAGATGGTATAGATAGCCTATGTAAAAGTTGCACATTGGCATTTATTTCATGTTCAAAAACATGGGCACCATTTATCTCAATTCCTTGCATGTTTATTTGGTTTGGTTTGGTTTTTTTGCTACTAGGATATTTCAGCTTTCCTGGGTGCATGCTAAATTATTTGTAAGATCCAAATTGCAGAGCAGAGCCTGCCTTGTATGAATAAATACTATTAAGCACATTATCTAGTTATGCTAAGTCTTCATGGGCAGCAGCCTCTACTGGATAGCTTTTCTATATAATATGCCCTTCAGAGCCTGTGCATTTACTAATATGATTTTATAGGTATCTGTAGTAAGCTGGAACATTTTAGATTAATAAATTACATAGCAGCATTATTACGTGCAGGTTGTGTTTGCTCCACAGTTCCAGCAGAGAATGACTTTCCACTGTAAACCCAAAAAACGTAGCCCCCTTTATATAATCAGAAAAGCTCTATCCACTTCAAGTTATGTGCAAGTAAAAAGTCATAGGACACGGGACAGGAGAATAAGAGGCTCTGTCTTCCTTGGGCCTCATCTTAAATGCAGAAGTCTACAGTGAGTTGAAAGAATTTCAAAATATAACAAATACAGCCAGAATATACCTACAGTATCTGAGGAGAAAATTCTGCAATTGAAAGTGTTTTATGCAAATATAGATTTGCATGGGTCCTGCATGAGCAGGTCCTTAATACCGTTACAAACTCTTGCTTGAAAAACCACTGCATGTTTTCAATATTTATGGTTTATCATGGATGAAAGGTTTTTCTCTCCACAAGACAATTTCTCGACTTTAGGTAGCTCTTATTTTGATCAGTGCTGAGCACTTTTCAGAGTCCTTACCTGTGGTGTATGAATGAAAAGAAACATAAACTTTTAATCAATCTTCTTTACATACAGAGTCCTCTTTTGTTAATGAGTAGAAATGGCTAGAATGCTTTTCTCTTAATCATACAGTAATTTCACTAATTCCAGCCTTCTTAGTGATCATACTACAAACCACAAGAAGATGTACTTTAAATTTCTTACGAGACAAAGAGAATACTGTATGTGGTCTTCATTAAGATCGCAGGTGCTACCCATTATGATGAAGCATCATTAAAAAATGAATGAATATGTTTGTAACCTTCTTGGCCAGTAGCACACAATTACTGCATGTGTATAAAAAGAAAACTAATGATCTGATGCTGTAGCATCACAATGAGTACCAGAGATAGGGATGTACACAGTGAGTCAAGATCCATTTTACATGTTGTCATTGTTCTGTTTGNTTTTTTTCCAAATTAAGTTCTTTCACAAAAGTACTCAATGCAAAAACATCACATTTTGTTGAAGAGGTACCATCATGGAAAAGGAGATAGATGAGGGTACAGCCACATTCACACTTCAGAATGATTGGCTTGGCATCATGCTCAGTATTTAAAGTAGAGGGAAGGAGGAGGAATGGAGGGATATTTGGAATGATGGTGTTTGTCTTCCCAAGTAACTGCTGGGTGTGATGGAGCCCTGCTTCCCTGGGGATAACTGATTACCTGCTTGCCCATGGGAAGTGTTAAATTAATTCTGTGGTTTTTCTTTCCTTGCTTGTGTGGCTTTTACTTTCCCTTTTAAATTGCCTATATCTCAACCCACGAGTTTTCCAGCTTTTACCCATCTGATTGTTTCCCTGATCCTGCTGTTGGGGAAGCGAGTGAGTGTCTGTGTGGGGTTTGGCTGCTGGCTGGGGTTAAAACAGGACAAGGTTACTCCCTACCCAAAGAATAGCCATGATTCAGCTAAAATTGTCACTCCCATAAAGAGGAAAACACTAGCTTTTCTCTGAATCTTGGGAATTTTTTATTACTATTGATTTAATAATCACCTTTTCAGATACTGTGGTGACAAGAAAAAAAATGACNACTAGGATATTTCAGCTTTCCTGGGTGCATGCTAAATTATTTGTAAGATCCAAATTGCAGAGCAGAGCCTGCCTTGTATGAATAAATACTATTAAGCACATTATCTAGTTATGCTAAGTCTTCATGGGCAGCAGCCTCTACTGGATAGCTTTTCTATATAATATGCCCTTCAGAGCCTGTGCATTTACTAATATGATTTTATAGGTATCTGTAGTAAGCTGGAACATTTTAGATTAATAAATTACATAGCAGCATTATTACGTGCAGGTTGTGTTTGCTCCACAGTTACAGCAGAGAATGACTTTCCACTGTAAACCCAAAAAACGTAGCCCCCTTTATATAATCAGAAAAGCTCTATCCACTTCAAGTTATGTGCAAGTAAAAAGTCATAGGACACGGGACAGGAGAATAAGAGGCTCTGTCTTCCTTGGGCCTCATCTTAAATGCAGAAGTCTACAGTGAGTTGAAAGAATTTCAAAATATAACAAATACAGCCAGAATATACCTACAGTATCTGAGGAGAAAATTCTGCAATTGAAAGTGTTTTATGCAAATATAGATTTGCATGGGTCCTGCATGAGCAGGTCCTTAATACCGTTACAAACTCTTGCTTGAAAAACCACTGCATGTTTTCAATATTTATGGTTTATCATGGATGAAAGGTTTTTCTCTCCACAAGACAATTTCTCGACTTTAGGTAGCTCTTATTTTGATCAGTGCTGAGCACTTTTCAGAGTCCTTACCTGTGGTGTATGAATGAAAAGAAACATAAACTTTTAATCAATCTTCTTTACATACAGAGTCCTCTTTTGTTAATGAGTAGAAATGGCTAGAATGCTTTTCTCTTAATCATACAGTAATTTCACTAATTCCAGCCTTCTTAGTGATCATACTACAAACCACAAGAAGATGTACTTTAAATTTCTTACGAGACAAAGAGAATACTGTATGTGGTCTTCATTAAGATCGCAGGTGCTACCCATTATGATGAAGCATCATTAAAAAATGAATGAATATGTTTGTAACCTTCTTGGCCAGTAGCACACAATTACTGCATGTGTATAAAAAGAAAACTAATGATCTGATGCTGTAGCATCACAATGAGTACCAGAGATAGGGATGTACACAGTGAGTCAAGATCCATTTTACATGTTGTCATTGCTCTGTTTGGAGCTTGAATGTGCAGGGGTTTCTGACAGCCAGTGACAAAAAGGCAGCGTTGGTTCATAGCTCTGAGTTGAGATAACTTAGCTGGAGTTTCATCCACAGTGGAGACTCATCCCAGTTCTCCATAGTGCCTCTACTGTGGAGCTATTCTGCCATGCCCAAAGACAGCGTGCAGGAAGCTCCACAGATATTAGTACTTTTCATCTTACGTTAGCACATGGAGGGTTGATAGTCCCAAAATGATCCTTTTCCTCATCTTAGCACCAAGCTATCCTACAGCAGGTTCTAACAAAGCCATCCAGAGGAGACTGAGCTTTGAACCATAGCCAGCCACTCCTGCTGCTACATGGGATGGCCGCAGCATGACCCCTGAACTATAGAAGCAATGCTTTTATAAAGCTCCTATGTAAGAAGATAGTGACCAAAAAAAATATCCAAAATCTATATATTGGGATTGCTGTAGAGGCTTCTTCAAGATATATATATATATATATATATATTATTTTTTTTTTTTCCAAATTAAGTTCTTTCACAAAAGTACTCAATGCAAAAACATCACATTTTGTTGAAGAGGTACCATCATGGAAAAGGAGATAGATGAGGGTACAGCCACATTCACACTTCAGAATGATTGGCTTGGCATCATGCTCAGTATTTAAAGTAGAGGGAAGGAGGAGGAATGGAGGGATATTTGGAATGATGGTGTTTGTCTTCCCAAGTAACTGCTGGGTGTGATGGAGCCCTGCTTCCCTGGGGATAACTGATTACCTGCTTGCCCATGGGAAGTGTTAAATTAATTCTGTGGTTTTTCTTTCCTTGCTTGTGTGGCTTTTACTTTCCCTTTTAAATTGCCTATATCTCAACCCACGAGTTTTCCAGCTTTTACCCATCTGATTGTTTCCCTGATCCTGCTGTTGGGGAAGCGAGTGAGTGTCTGTGTGGGGTTTGGCTGCTGGCTGGGGTTAAAACAGGACAAGGTTACTCCCTACCCAAAGAATAGCCATGATTCAGCTAAAATTGTCACTCCCATAAAGAGGAAAACACTAGCTTTTCTCTGAATCTTGGGAATTTTTTATTACTATTGATTTAATAATCACCTTTTCAGATACTGTGGTGACAAGAAAAAAAATGACAAAGGGGGTAGATAATAGGTACTATCCAGTCCAGGATTTTATCTGATTTCTTTCAGTCTGTTGTAGAGTGATGCAGCAAGATAATAGGACTGACTTCAGTAGAACCTACTGTAGTAGGGTGGAGAGTCAGAGCCAGTAACCTTCTCATGGTAGCTGTATCAGCTCTAGTAAGTACTCCAGTATTCTCTAAAAGAAGAAATCCCTCCTTGTCTTCTTTCTGGTATTTTGTATCTTTTAGTTATGAGCAAAAATGTAAAGAGCTTTGGTTGTCTTATTTTCCCAAAAGGAATGATCCTATAGAAAACATCCATTACTGCTTACTCTTTAACTAGACGTTATTCCCAAGTGCTATGTAATCATTAAGTGAGCTTTAATTTAACAAGTGTGCTGCTCTTAGCACATTTTTACTTATAAATTAAGTAAATTAACTATAACAGATTGTAACTGTTCTCCATCATTTAGCAATAAGCAAGACTTCCCATAAATATCTTTAAAACTAAACCAAGGTATTTTTATGCCACTTGCTCACCACTCATTCTCATTTCTCATCACAGCTTCAACAATATCCATTTCAAAGAAAAGATTATTTTTCATGCTGACATTCAAAATTTCAGTTCATTTGCTTTCTGGTTACTGGGGAGGAAACTCTACCACCTGAGGTATGTCTCACTTGGCCACCTCTGGTAGATGAGCAATGTTTTGATAACAGGGATGGGAACACTTCAGTGGCCTAAGTGAATCTGCTGGATCAATGAGGCATCGCCGCATTTCCACAGTGATTTCTTTCAGTGTTTCATAGTTTCAACGCATTTATATCACGGATTTTGTTTTGGCAGTAATCAGCAGCAAGTTTCTGAATGGCTACAATGCCAAGGGCCAAATCCCAAAAATACAGTAACCAAACCAGAGCCTGATATTTAGAGGAGCTCTCACCTTTTTTATCTGCAGCCTTTTGAGTTTATATGTTAAGTCAAGCCTCTGTGCTTCTGTCTAAAGGGGGAAAACTCCTTCTGAAAGACTGTCCTTATGTGACACTTCTCTCTGTCTGCTGTCTATACAGATAGGGAATGACCATGATTAATTAGAATAGCTACTAAAGTAATTTCTTGAGAACAGTGATGATATTTAACTGGAATATTGTTTTCTCCAGGGCTTTGCCCTGATCCTTTAGGATTGTGCACTTCAAAAGGAAAAAAGTGGATCTGGCACTTACATTTATGCTAGGCTGACATTGTTGGTTTGCTGCCAAAGAGGCAAATCACAGAGGCACCAGCTGAGGGATCTCAGCCACTGAACCTTGGTGCTAGCCTTACAAGAAATCACTTCAATGGTGACATGGAAAATCTCTGTCCATTTTGTCCTTACAGTTACAGAAATGCCATCCCAAGTTAAGTTAAATCACAGCCTTCTCATATAGGTACATGACCCTTCAGAATCAAATTGATGCCATCAGCTTCTTTCACATTTCACAGCCTGAAGCAAACTCTTAGAGGATGAAAATTTTGCTTAGAAAGATCCTGCTCTAGCCTCACCCTCTTATTGCCCCCTGCATATCACAGACCTCTTTGTAGGACATTATCCTTTTTCTGGAGTTTTCTATATTGTGGCTTTGTTTGGTTTTTAAGGACAAAAATTAATATGGCATTAAAAATAACTGTTATTTTTCTGACCTCAGGAAAAAAAAAAGGGATTGCATTTTAAAATGATTGAATTGTCATTTGAAAACAGTTTAACCATAATGGCCTCTTGTAAGTATTCTCACTCAGAAATGTTCTTCTGATTCTTTGACAACTCTTTCTCTCTCAGTTCATGGAGATTTCGGTCTCTAGCAGAAACCAGCAGAGAACAAAATAGCTAAAAGAGGCTAGTGGAATTTGAGTTTCACAGGGGTGTTACATTAATTATTTTTCCAGTAAGTCCATATGTTCTTCTAAATATACAGAATGATGGCATTTGATGGGTAATAATCAGTGATTTCTCTCAGTAGTTTTAGCTGAACTGTGAGACAGAATTGTTCCCTGGAAGCCTACTTTCACTTGGCAAAAGGAAACACATTCATCTAGTCATGCAACTGCAAAAGCAAAACAGAATAGGAATTTGGCCAGCATTTTCAACACTTCCATTTTTTAACATGTAGAAACTTATCTTTTCCTTTAAATGCATCATCAGAACAAAGTCTTTCTTTTGGAATTTGGGAATTTTTTTTCAGGGAGGGTGTTTTGGAAGTGGCCCACTGTCACTAGAAAATTCAATAAATAATGCTGTATTTAGAACCTGGATTTCTGTCTGGGTGATTTGTATGTACAACAGTACTGTGTCCGCTCTTCTTAAGGATTTTGTCAATCCATGTTATTTAGATCTTTATTATTTCAGTTCTTACACTATTCTGAAAACAGAGAGAAATATTTGTAGAACATCTTATTTTTTCAAATGTAAACATTTTTCATTTGTAAACAGTACTCTTAGAGTCTGTAGAGAAAGGCATATGTGAGGAAGTCTAATACAAGTTATTTTACTCCTGCATGTGCATAACATAACCTTGTTCTCAGTTCATGTGATGCCTCTGTTTGTCTTGCCCCAGTGTATTAAGCTATGTCAGCAGAGGTTTGATCTTTGTGTATTATGTTTATGTGGCTCTGCTTAAAGCTATAAAAGGGCAAGTTCTTTGGGACAAACTTCTCTCAGTAGTGTTTGTTTTACAATATTTTGAGAGCGTGTGGTTCCCTCTCAGTCTTTTCATTGATAGCCATATATCAGGGAGTGCTGCAAGCAGATAGCCCAGAGTCATTACAGCTATCCTGGTGATAAGACTGTGTTATGACTCTGATTGTAAAAAGATTTGAAATTTTCATCAGATATGTAATATTAAAAGCATGCTGGATAGATTAGGAAAAGAAAAATGGAAAGTAGCTGAGTTGTTTAACACCTTTAATAAAAGGAGAAAAAATAGGTGAAATGACACGCTTACACTGAAATGACAGCCTGGTCTGCAATCCCCATGGGAAGGTGTGGGCAGAGACGTGGGCAGAGGTGAGCTCACTGATGCCTCACCTTCGGCAGGGATCCCTAGAAGCCCTCGTAGCACATGCTCAACTCTTCACACTGTTTCCTCAGCAGTTCACTGAGAATAGGGCTTTTGACTGCAAACCCCTTTCACCAGCCTTTGAGTTCTTGTCTGCACCATGTGACTGCTATCAGTTTACAAATAAAGAAAAATTAAAATTGGTTTATGAACTGTTATTATTATAACTGAGTTCTGCTATTAGCTAGGTCTAAATGTTTTCATATATTCCACACCTCTGTTGCCCTTTGAGATTTTTAACTGTTGTTTTCTTGTACATTAATAATTTCCTTGTATAATTGTTCCCAAGAGAATGAGCTGAAAGAATTATGAATTAATTTGCATCTTTTAATGTACTAATAAACTTTGCAAGAAGAAAATTTCACTCCATCCAGGTGGAAACCAATCACTTTAAATCAAAGCTTACTGAATTTCAAATAGGTTTTTTTTTTTTCAAGAAGTTGCAGAAGAACAGTGCTCTGCCTGTTAAAAGTAATTAGAAAGCACAAGCAGCAATTTCAGAAAAAGCCCTGGGCCATTTTTTGCTGCAGCATAGAGTTCACAGGCACTCAGGAAAATGAGAATTTGTTGTATTTAAACAAAATGAATAGCAATTTCTTGGAGGTTGAGAGGTCTCAGGTTGTAAATGTAGATTTCACCCTTTCATTGAAAAATATTTTTAAACTGTTTTAGCGTTTTTTATTGTCTGATGTAAATCAATAATTCATGGTATAGCCTCTAAAACAGGGTTCAAGAAAAAGAAATGTCCTTTTATGTACAATTTATTCAAATAGAATCTTGAGTGAACAAAGTGTTCTATCTCATGTATTCATTTATAACCAGTGTCAGGTCCTTGTTCACCAAAGCACTCATCTTCATTTATCTCTGAGCACTTGAGAAACTAAAGCTCTTCTCGTGAGTAACTAAAGAAACAAGTTCTGAGCATCTACTCTAAGTTTAATACATGAGAGTGTTACTCACATAGTTACTCACAAGCTTCAGCAATTTACTAAGCTGATGATTTGACATCCAAGTTTATTTACCTTCATGTGTTGTAGCCTTGGTTAAACCTGGGAATAGAAATGCATGCTCTAGCCCCCATTTTCCAAATGAGACACAAAATATATAATCAGTGGAAAAGATAGGTCTTGATATCAAGCTTCTGATTTTGGAAGTTTATTTCAGTAGTTGATAAAGTTTAGCACTAACATTTGCCAGGGGAAAAAACCCATTTGTTTAAATAGCTACAAACTGTCAGGGCCAGAATGAATCCCAGCTGGTATGGGAGAGGAGGAACAGTGCAGAAGGGGGAAGGGACTGATGAAGGACAGAGAGAAAGCAGGGATACAATATAGTAGGTTTGGAAGCAAGCAGAAGAGCATTGGAATTGTGACCAAGGGGAGGCCTGTGCGAATGTCACAAGAGATGAAAAAAGGCCAGGTGGGCACCTGCTGGGGAAAGACCCATAGTAAGAGGCAAAGGCGTTGCTAGGCCAAACAAGGGGGTACTGCTAGTAAGGCAAAGGGAGCTGTGCCTCTTCCGTAAGGGAGCAGCTGCAGATTAGAGGCACAACTTCATCAGGATTACTGGTATGGCCATAGAGAATCAAACCTACAAAAAAATGTTCACTACAACCTGGCTGATGTTTCGTCTCAGAAAATAGAAAAACAAAGTAATTTCTAAAAATAGGGCCTAAAAACATGAATGATCAAAAAACTGAATGTAGGAATTTTTCAGTAGATCTGGATGTTTAGACTTTTTCCCCACCTTAGGGCTTTGAAGAGCGTAAGCTGCTTTATCAACACAGCTTGATATGATGCTCCTTTCTTTAGCATGCCCAAGAAGGAAAACATAGCTTTGACTGAAGAAACCCCCAAGAGAACCTGTTTCTCCCATAAAGCTACCCCATGACACGCAGGTTTCCACACATTCTACCTGAAAGTGTTTCCCCGTTGTAAGTTCAAAGTCTGCAGAGTGCTTGCAGAGCAAACTTGTATGTGTGCTCAGAGCACTGTTTGTCATGAAAAGTACTGACAACAGCAGAATACCTCTAGCATTATGAAAATACACATTTAAAACGTTGCTATTTTCATTCTTTGATATGTATTTTTTCATTTTTCATCTGTTGCAGAGATTGCAAACAGATGTATTGTTTGTTTTCCATTCTTAAATGATTTTTTATACAACTGTATATATAATTTTTTTTTAATGTCTGTGGTAATTAAAGGCTATTTTTCCTGTGCTCAAAACAGCATTTTTACACACAAAAACATCCAGCTATCCCTTAAATAGCCCAGAAGACACTAATTGACACCAGAAGTGTCTGCCATGATGGATTAATTTTATTTTAGCAACAGATAAAACATTCGAAATTCTTCATAGCTGGTGTTTGTTGTGACTGTGCATAGGGAATTTCCTCACAAATACAGACAAACTTTCTCCAATTCCAGTCTGGAATTACTTTTGCTTAATGTAAATATATATGAAAATCCTCAAAATATACAAGCTGCAGTACAAATTTCAGTGCAATGCTTTTTAAAATGAGCAAGGTGCAAACTTTGTAACAGAAAGGTGGGAAGACACTTCTGAGTCAGCACAGTTCAGTGCCACTGAAATGATTGAGATCTGGCCAAATAATCCAAGACCCTGAGAATTATCACACCTGTAGAAAATATGGACACTGTTTCGCTTCTGGCACATTCCAGCCTGCCCTTGTTGTACAGATTCCTGCATGGAAGGAGCCATTCTTCCATGGTAAAGTAATACTCTATTTAATGGCATTTTTTTCTTGTCAGGCTTAAAGAAAGTCATCAGTACTGTCTCCCCAAATTCCCTCCACACTGCAGTGTTTAATGATAACTAAAGTAAGAACATATTGTTTAATGAATATGCATTTGTCACATGAATACCAGGAACAGATTAAGTCCAAAAGTCCCCTGTAATCTGCTGGGAGAGATACGGGGAGTGCTGGAGTCAGCACAGCCAGAAAACCTTCAAAATATTTTTCTTCAGCTCTAATTTGAAAACTTCAATGGCAAAGTTTACCCTAAGGAGAAATGGTGCTAAGCACAGATTTATTTATTTCCTACTGATGAACATAGCCGTGTGAACAACTGAGATGTTTTTTCTTGCAAGAGGGTGCCAGAGATGCCAAGTTAAAAGCTTAAGCTTCAAAACTGACACTGACCCTATTTATTAGCACAATAATAGGCTTGTTGTGGCTCCTGTGGCTTTCCAGGATTGCAGAGGGCTATACATAATTGTGTTTTTGCTGTCCCAATGCAGGTGGCTGGCAAGGCAGGGTGCATGGTTGAAAATACACCCCGTGGTGTCTCCTAGAAGATGCCTGCATTGCTCGTGATCCTCGCTTTCAGGGCAAGGCAACAAAATCCCTTCAGAAACTATTTATCTCTGAGAACAGGCTGACTTTATTTTTTGAAAATACATGATATTTGTCCTGCAGGACGTGGGGAGAAGAGTTTGCACGAGTCTATTTTGGAGTCAGGCAGTCAGATCAGCTTTCCCCTTGGGCATGGCAGCTGGAGACCACCATCCCTTAAGCCCTGGCATCAGCCATTTATGGGAACATCACTGCTGGCAACTAGCAGGGCTGGGAAGCAGGTGAAGGAAGGGATGTTCCTCACCTGGTTCCTGCCTGGAAGAGAGGCAGGGCTTGGAGCCTGACTTCACACTTCCCTTCAGGATACTCAAGTCCCTTCACAATGGCATTTTCTGATCTTGCAGAATTTCTAATTAGACATTAACCCTCTAATATCACACTGTATTTGATCTTGTCAAGAGAAATGTAAGATTTCCAGCAAATGCAAAACAAGTTGTTGAGAACATGGCCTACTGAAAAATTTTAAGAAACTTTTATGTCAGTTCAATTTTCTCTATTTATACTTTTGATTACTGAGGAACTGGTTGCCTATTTTCAAAAAACAGTATTTTCATGAGGTTTCTTTTTTATTATTATTTTTGTTGGTTTGAAAATAACTTTTTTTTACATACTGCCTGGAGACAATGTTTACTATTTTCCAAAAACCTCTTAGTGGTTCATACCAGTCCCAAAAACCCAAAAGCGCTTCAGATCCTTCAGGAATCATCAATACTTTGTAGACTCATGGAATAGCTGAGGTTGGCAGGGACCTCTGGAGATGATCTAGGCCAGCCCTCCTGCATAAGCAGGTTGCTCCGGACTATGTCCAGTCAGCTTTTGAAAATCATCATAGAAGGACTCCACAATGCTCTGAGCAACCTGTCACACTGTTCAACCACTCTTAAAGTAAAAAAAAAAAAAAAAAAAAAA